>CAJHNH020000892.1:157500-220960 GCA_905116865.2 Candidula unifasciata
CATACATACATACATACATACAATACATACATACATACATACATACATACATACATACATACATACATACATACATACATACATACATACATACATACATACATACATACAACATACATACATACATACATACATACATACATACATACATACATACATACATACATACATACATACATACATACATACATACATACATACATACATACATACATACATACATACATACATACATACATACATACATACATACATACATACATACATACATACATACATACATACATACATACATACATACATACATACATACATACATACATACATACATACATACATACATACATACATACATACATACATACATACATACATACATACATACATACATACATACATACATACATACATCGACCCAGCCTTGAATGGGTACCAGTTGGAGACATGGAAGTAAAGGCAGCCGGCATGGTGCTAACATCACCGACAAAGTGCCAATTGGTCTATAAAAATATGGGTCTAGCTTCATATGCCCAATACGCCTGAAGGTGTGAAAATGGTTCCCTGGTATATGTAAAAAAGGAAACAACTGTCTGCATAAAAAATAAAACAGATGCGTAAAACGGGTATACAAGCAAAACTCAAGTCCTAAAACAAGTGCAGAAGTGGACGAACAAACTGAGTTTTACACGTAATTTTACAAACGGGTGGACGCAAAGGAAAAAAAATAATTTATGAACTCTTTATGTACAATTTTTCCCACATATAAATTGTATTTGCATTTCTTATATTCAAATTAATTTATATACTTTAAGATGCTATTTTCTTATAAGCAAATGTATGCATAGTTTACAAAATTGTTATTTTAATTGTTTCAAGTAAATTCCGTTGTTCAGAGAAGCAGAGAAAAAAAACGTTAACATCTGTCAATAATTGTTCGAATGGGCGTTAACCGGACAAGTTCGTAACTCGGATGTTGCTAAAGCAGTAACTGCAAGCCTCACATATCGGCTGAATGTAGCACTGCACGCAAGTGCCGTAGAACTTCTGCAGACAACCGCAGTTGATCATGTACAATCGCATGCAAGGCGTGACGTACCACACGTGCCAGAAAGTAATGCAGGCGAATTCGCATCCCCAGCAGAAGGCGAGAGGGATACCACAGATAAGGGAGAGCATCTTGTAGCAGCAGTTCTTGCAGCAGTTGAAGCATCGATAGGAAATGCTCCAGACGCAGCTGATAGAGTGGGATCCGTCGGGTTCTCCGAGAACTTCATCAAAGTGAACCTTGGACAATAAATATACATATATTATTATTATCATCATCATGCAGGAAGGTAATAATAATGAATTAAGAAATGACTGCAGAAAGGATGAGAGCTGAGCATCTAAGAAGAAACAAAGTAAATACAAATGTTGACAACAATGGTCCTGATCCTCATCCCTTTGTAGGATGCAGTTTTTTGTTATTTTGAAGCCCCACCCTGGCTCTTGCCAGGGGCCGCAATATAGCCTCACGGCTGAACGCGGTTTCCGGGAGAGCCACGGGTGATCCTCATCCGCATGGTGGCACTTTGTGTCATTGGGTGTTTATCGCTCTGTGTGATGTCCTGGTGGGGTAAAATGTATTACTACTACTATGGTCATGAAATGCCATGCTATAATTGTTGAAGACTTTTCTTAACACGGGCGGGTCTTGCTAGTCACACTGGCCATCGCCATGGGCTGTGAGTCCCATCCCTCATCATAGCGCAGTATACCACTATCGTCTGGAAAGATGAATCCTTACCGATTAGCACCTTTCCGTCTTTCCAGACTGGTAATCAAGACTACCAGATTACCAGTCTGGAAAGACGGAAAGGTGCCAATCGGTAAGGATCCAAACCAAAGCGATATTGCTTTTTGCAGGTGTGAAAATTCTTAACTTTTTTTTTTAAATATCATTGTCAGTTTGGATTTCGGGACCCAAGTTTGTAAGGAAAAGAACAGCCCACCCCCTACACTCAAGGCATGTCGTGAAAGACGACTAGTTAGAGGTTTGCTAAAGTCGGATTATTGGGAGGAAGTGTGCAGCTATCACAGTCTAGTGTAGAGGTGCCAGCATCCTTTAGAGGGCCAAAACAGAAGCAACAAAAGAAGAAAAACAGTCTGAAAACATTGGGGATTTGGGAGGGGGGGAAAAAAGGGGGGGGGGGGTAAACCTATATGTTCTAAAAAAAAAAAACTCTGCATATTAAATCTAGTAAAAAGCAGTGTTTCACAGACTTTTCTTAGTCGCGGGGCCTTTTTTTCAATTAGGATTTTTCCACCGCGGCCTAACCTAAGTAAAAGTATGACTATTCGTATGTTTAAAAAAATCGTTCCCGGGGTGCCGCGGCGCACAGTTTGGGAATCACTGGTAGATAGGGTAGTTTAGGACAGCAGCAGGACAGTAGCCAGCGCGTTAGTCTACACACGCAAAGGTCATAGATTCGATCCCCAGCGTTGTTGGTTTTTTTTTCTCCACAAACACATTACCATTTCCACGTTGAATGTTGAATTAAGAATCGACATCATAGCACACGGGACACTCCCATAAGCGCTCCGTTCTCATCTTCAGCAGCAAGGAAAGACTTCCAATTCTGATGGCACCAGTAACAGTCTGATTGTACATCAGTCTCGCCTCTTCTCAGAGTGTCGAGCGTCGGCACGATCCCCTGGTAACTCCTCGCCGTGCCACTCTCTCCAGGTTGTAATGGTCTATCAGTGCTTGGGCACTGTTCACTCGCTCATAAAGGGCTCTCACAACATCTAGCTCAGCGGTTCTCATCTTCCTAATGCGGCGACCCTTTAAAACATTTCCTCATGTTTTGGCGACCCCTAAACATACAATCATTTTGTTTGCTACTTCATAATTTCAGTGAATATGTTTTTCCTTGGTCTTATGCGACCCCTGCGAAAGGGTCATTCGACCCACAAAATGGTCGCGACCCATAGGTTGAGAACCGCTGATCTAGCTTGTAATACATCAATTCACTACCACGTGGTGCAGAACCGGCCAGTCAATCTGCCTGTTCATTTCCCAACACTACCCGGGACCTCCGAAGTATTTCCGTTTCCAACTAACCATAAAAAAAGTACGTCACAGATCGAGATAGCTTAAATGGGTACCAGGATGTATGTCCAGGGGAAGTAAAGACGCCCAGCGTAATACAGACCACATTACCCATCTAGTGCCGATTGGTCTGTAAAAATATGTGTGCTCTTCCTATATGCCCGATGCCCCTACAAATATGAAAAGTGATCTTTACTTTTTTACTTTATAGAATGAGTACCAAGTAATTGTTTCTGGGAACTGATATGGGTGTCACCTTCACGCTGATACTTGGTTTAAAAAATCTTACTCTGGATGGGTACATCCCAGATAGCCTGCTCAAACTCCAAAGAAGTAATAAACAGGGCACCCGTGACTGCTGATAATTATAACTTGCCTCCTGCTCGCTGATGTTGTTATTGTTGTGTTATTATTATCATTATTATCGCTAACGTTAACAGATCCAGAGGTCGACCAGGCAGAACATGGACCGCAGAAAAATTATATTGAAAAGTATTATATACGAACGTACAGATGGGCTCGTTCTAGAGATCTCTTTCTGCCCTACGACACGAGACATTCCAGGAGTAGGGTTAGACAGATAGGTTTAAATAACCGATCAGCATCTTGGCATAAGGGGGTAACCTCTGAGTGCTCAGTTCTACTTCTGACTCTTCTTCTTCTTCTTCTTCTTCTTGTTCACCGGCTGTGAATTCCGGCGGTAAGTTTCTAGGTTGACTGTGGCCATTGTTTTGTGTGGGTCGAGATGTTGCCTCATTTGTGTGGTGTCCTCTTTGACTTTTAACAGGTGTGGCCCCCGGAATGTCGTCCTTAAGGCAGCTCTATGTAGAGTTTTCAGCCCTCAAGGGAAGGCAGGGGCAGATCATGGGCATTTCCCGCCATCCAAGGAGGCTTCCATAAATGACTCAAGCCTGAATCCGAAGAATCTCAGCGCAGTCCACGAACTCCGTAGTACCGGCGAGGATCCTGAAATACTTTGGGTAGATTTTTAACTGCAAATTTTGCCCGTTATTAAGACATCAAAATATAACTATGAGCGCCAAGAAACAAATTATATATTATAAACAGCAAATTCATACCAACACTGTGCTACCAGTGCCAGACTTGGACAGTGTCAAAGGCTAACCTACGCAAAATTAACACCTGCGAAATGCTATGCATGAGAAAAGCGGCCAACTTAACCAACCGAGACAAAGTTAGAAATATTATCAGAGTATAGTAGCAACACCATGCAGCAAATTTATTGAGAAACAGAAGTTAAAATAGTTTGGTCGTGTAGTAAGAATGCAGCCAGAACAACTACCAACAAAGGCGCTACACATAAAAAAAATCTGAAGTGACACAATTGCCGCTCTATGAGATCGTGGATTGACGACAAAGAACTTCTACATCGACACGGAAGGACACTAGCCAATGCTACCTATCAAGCAATGGATCGCAAAATCGTCCTTCCCACAACGCTTAACGCAAGAAGTGGAAATCGACAATGATGATGATTATGATAATAATGATAGTTATCCTTATCGACTTTACGCGTAGAGTACAATTATTCGATCAACTCATTCAAGACTTGTGCTAAATCGATCCGCAGTTCATTCCACGCCCTTTGTTGCATATCATACGAATAGGAATCTGCGTGCCTTATAAAGGGCACTTTCTCATTTGAAAACCGGTGTATGTAATAAATTCTAGGCACGCTCGATATAAGCCATTTACTAAATCGCAATCATTTCTCAACCCCCCCCCCCCCCCCCCCCCTCCCAACCCCCTTTTTTTCTAGTGTGATTACCGTCCCTGATTTCTAGAATTAAATGTAAAGTAAGTAAAAAGTAAAGATCCATTTTTACGCCTTTCGGCGCATCGGGCATATGGGCAGAGCGTCCCATATTTTTTTTACAGACAAATCGGCACTCGGTGAGTAATGTGGTCAGCATTACACCGGCCGTCTTTACTTCCCCAGGACAGCCATCCTGGTACCCATTTGAGGCTGGGTCGAGGCTGGGTTTTTCAGGACGTTGCAGAATTAAATGAGGGGTGGGGGAAATGTATTAAGTTCGTTGTTGCGTCCCTTGCAGAAGTTATGTAATTTTGATATATCAAAATATCGACAAGCATACCAGAGAAAGCAGCTGATTATTGAGCTGTTTGTACCAACTGTTGAATGTTGAATTAAAAATCAACAATGCTGAACTCAGGACATTTCCATAAGTGATCCTTTCCTATCTTCAGCAGCCAGCGCAGAGTTTCAGTTCCAACAGCACCAGTGGTCTCGAAACATGGCGACCGCCTCAAGGGCTGGAGGTCGCGGGTTCAGGTCCCGGTGAAGGCTGAGATTTTTTCACGTGGACTTCTAGTAATTTCCCCTGGTCTCTTGGTAGTTAGACCGGACGCCCGTGTGTATTGTTGCGCACGTGAAAAATCCCTTGACAGTTGGAAATCGAAAAGAGTAGCCTAGCGGCGCTGTTTAGGCACAATTTTGAGTTTAAAATGTACCCAAAGTATTTCAGGATCCTTTACGGTGCAACAGAGTTCGTTCACTGCGCTGAGCTGTTTCAGACTCGGGCTTGAGTTAGAAGAAGAACGGAGCACTTTTGGGTTTCACCCGTGTGTTGTGATGTTGATCCATTGAATAAACATTAACATAACTGTACATTCATGCTTGAAATATCGCTAACACTAACAAACGGAACAAATGTATTTAACACAGACAGTGCAAATACACACAGCAACAAACGTACAACAGACAAACTTAACACGCAATAAATGGTGTGTGTTTAATCTAAGATATAACTTATCTTCTTCTTTCGATCACTTGAAATAAATTATCTATGTCTGCAATGTTGTCTCTAGTATGAACTTCGCTGTCTTTTGTAATTCACTTAGCGGCCCATAAAGTTTGGCTTTTACTAGTGTCTCTCTTAGCAAGGAATTTTACTGGAAATGTTGTATTCGGCTTTAAACTTTTAAATCCATTTAATAGTTTTAATTACATATACATATTTCACAAAAGTCACGTGTTTCAAATCCAACACTAACGGACAACTTATACACATTTACGTACCCTAACATGGTCGTTGAGACCGTTCGGGTCCCTATTGAACATGTCAAGCTCATAGTCGGTCGTCATCTCTTAATTCAGCCCCGTAGTTGAAGAGTTAACGTGCTTTTACAATGAGCAGTTTATCTAATAAACGGAGACAAGCTCTGTCTTCTGCCGCAACTGCTGATGCCACGGTTGAGCTGTTTTCGAATAAGTGACGACAACAGATATCAGCGGGATCTTTCATTCCATGCGGCCTTAACAACCATCGATAGTAACATCAACAAACTGCCAGCGCTCCAAGAGTCCCTTCTTTTCCACCCCCTCCTTGAGTAAATGGAATTCTTTCCGCTTGTTTTGACTCTCGGAATATTTAAATGCTTGGATTCTGTTACTCAGTCGCACTTTGCGGATGAATTTCTAACGTATCGATCAAGTTCTGATAGGCTCCGATCAGTTTATTGATTGATTCTTCTCTGGTGTTTTCCGTTCTTTGGTTTTACAGGTATGCAGCCATCCATTCAAACAGAACATCAAGGGAAAGTAGGTGAGACTGCTAACGGATTATGGGTTCTCAAAATAGCGGCAACAGATTATTACGGTATTGCGTGAGTTCGGTAATGCTACATACAAATTATAAACAGTTTTCAAAAGAGCAGCAAAATGGTCGGAGGTAAATAATATGGACAGCGTTTGTAAACACCTTCAAATAATATATGAAGATTGTTCCCTTATGGGTTTCGGGGTCCTTTTTTGGGAGAAGAGAAAAACAGACCTACTGCCTCTCCGACGAGCATCAAAAAGGCTACTAATAAGAGGTTTCCTAAAATGTAATGTGCTGATAATCGCAGTCTATCTGCAAACGTAACACAGTTTAAAAACGCCTGTTTAGGGATGAGCGCAGTAGAAGACAAACGAAAAGGAAAATTGGCGGCTAATGTGAATAACTTGGATAGAAGATGGTTTTGCTGCAAAGTCTGCGTAGAACGATTTGGGACAAGTTGGTTGAGGGTCTGTACTCCATTATTCTATGAATCAGAGGAATGTAGTGTTAGGTTGCAGGTGATTTCGAAACAATGCTTATGGTTTATCAAACATGATATACTCAATATGTAACTGTGTGACATTTGTTGTTGACCAAGCTTAAAACACCGATGAAATGAACTGACTGAGGACACTAGATTACACTTTTAGATCACCAATCCTAGCAGGACTCTAATCTTAAAAGAGCCCTCCTGAACTGCTTCCAACAATGACGTGACCACTGCAGTCTGCAGTTTGTTTGTTTTAGTATCCAGAAGCCATGAGTTGTTAACCCTTAGGCTCGGTATTATGGATATCGCAATCTTTCGGCCTTGATTCCATTGTAAATACCGTCAATCTGGGAGAAAATGTGGCTTTCCTGCTTACCCCCGTGATTGAACCCGGACCACAAGGAGTACGTCACCCGGTCTCCGCGAAATCCGGTTTAGCCAATTCCGCTAGAGAGCCGGGCCTGCAGTCTGCAGTAAACAACTACACAATCCAACAATTGGATAAAGAAACTGATTTTAATACAGGTTGGTTAGTTGCGAATCCTTTACAGGACGTTGCAGAACCAACCCTAGCAGCCCCTGGCTGTTGTGTGGTTTCTCTAGGCAAATTTACGTCAAGTAGTTTGCCATTGCTCTCTGGACGCTCGGCTTCTTGATACCACTGTTAAAACCGACGCAAGGTGCATGGCTTGCAGCTGGGATCGAACCTGGCACCCCAGCATCACGAAGCGTTCGCATCGACTTAGCCACAGAGCCGACAAACCAAAACAAAAACGCTATCTATGAAGCAAAGCATGTTATCCAAACAGACATAATTCCTCTGTGATGTGGCAAAATAGTACCGCCTGGTGGTCAGCTGGCGACAAGCAACCATTTTTGTTATCTAGAGAAAGTTGCGTCGTTACGTATGCAGCATGCAGCCATGGCTAGTTAACGTCTTGTCTCGAGAATAATATTGTGGCCATATCTAGCGCCATTGTGTTTCAAATGTACAGTAGTGGCTGGTATGGTACCGGGAAAGAGAAGCCGGGTCCGACCAGCCCGAACGTGGGTGTGGAAGACCTCTTGGGTGGGAAGTGCACGACAAGGGAGAACTGGAGAGAGATCGAGTTCCTTCGGGCGAGTTGAAAAGGAAGGCGTTCAGTTTAGAAACTGCGATATAAGCCCGGCTCGCTAGCGTAGTTAGTTAAACCTGACTTCGCGGCGACCGGGTGACGAACTCCATGTGGTCCGGGTTCACGCCCTGGGGTAGGCAGAAAAGCCACATTTATCCCAGATTTACGGTATATTTCATGGAATCAAGGCGGAAGAGTTGCGATATCCATAGTACCGAGCCAATGGGTTTACAACTCTTGGTTTCTGAATACTTAGAAAACAAATGCTATTATATGTCACGTAGGACTAGCAGTGTAATCCTTCATTTCCCTTATATAGCTTGTGCATTCATTTCGAGTTCATGGACGGACTTCAGTCCTTCACCTCTGCTGACCTCTCTCATGAATGTTCGGTTTATGTTGTATGTGTGAGCGTGTGTATGTGTGAGTGTATTTTGACGTCTTTGTTTCCACAATACATTTTTTCTCTGTCGCAGTGCCTGTTCTGCAATTCTCTTCAATTATTAGGATTCCTTGGACAGCCAAAAAGAGCAACCAAAACGTTTTGAAAGAGGCGGGAGCCTGAAGACAACTAATCACAGACATGAGAAGGAGACAGTCATCATTTTTCGGCCATGTTATGAGAAAAGGGAAAATAGAACATTTTGTGACCACTGGAAAGATCTGTGGAAGGAGCGATAGAGGAAGACAACGAGAGAAGATGCTTGACAGTCTTGTTGCATGGCATGGAGGTGTGTCGGCACACGAACTGATACATGCTGCAGGAGATCGCAGATTATAGAGAGGTATGATCGCCCACGCCAGTCGACAAGGCACCTCATGATGATACGTATAAACATAGCCATATGATTACCAAGAGAAGATGGAAATGGCTTGGCCACGTTATGAGAATGACTTCTGATATACCTGCCAATACAGCTCTCACATGGACACCAGAGGGAAAGAGAAAACAGGGGCGCCCAAAAACAACATGGAGACGAACGATGGAAAGTGACCTGAGTGCGGCATCTTTGACATGGAAAACTTCACTGAAGATTGCACAGGACAGGAAAGCATGGGAAGTCCTCTCTGGCGCCTCATGTGCCACTAGGCATAACGAGAACTGATGATGATGATGATAAGCATGGCCAGGGGTGAGCGGGGAGTCTGCAAGATTTTCAACACTGCAAGGAAAATATAGGCAGGCTTTTAATCAGGTCGCAGTAGGTACAGTTAGCATATCTACTCTTCGTTGCCTACTGAAGAAGGAGATGGAGCACGTGTGGAAATGTCACGAGTGTAGGGATATCAATTCATTCATTCATTCTTTCACTAATTCATTCATAAACATGAACAAATTACAAACACCTCCCCTCTACCCTTCCCTCATAATTAGCTTAAATAGTTTCTGTGGCTATTGTACACACCCAAGTTGGTGAATTCTCACATTTAATCGAATTCAAATGTTTACTCGGGGTTTGACAAATGAAGGACAGACAAAAGTTTCTTTCCAACCTGCACACACACCGGCATATTGATTTGACAAGCCCGTGTGATAACATTATTGATCAAATAAAAGACTTTACATTTAAAAAATGCTTACCATTAGGATTTAAAAAATAGTATGCTTTAAAAGAGGTGAGGGCTCGAAGACAACTTATTACAAACATCAGAAATAGACAGCCATCATTATTTTAGTCCTGTTATGGGAAGCGGGAAACTGGAACATGTTGTGACCACTGGAAATATCTGTGGAAAGAAAGAGAGAAAAGAAGTCAGCGCGAGAAGATTCTTGCCAGCCTTTTGGCATGACGTAGAGTGGTGTCAACACACAAAAATGATATACGCAGTTGCAGATTGTGGAGAGGCAATACACTTGATGATGATGATGATGTTTTTGTTTCTGTCCCACACAGCCCTTTAAAAAAAAAAATAAGCAGTTAAGGCGATGTTTTTCTGCACAAATCACCAGGATTTTCAATTTCTCTTTGGTGAAATATTTTAGTCGGCATCTATAGCTTAATTAAGCGTTGCGAGTGCGGCTCGTAATTCCAAGATACCGGGCTCTATCCCAGCGATGGTCGATTTGGCAGTAGATCGCCTTGCGCTGGTTCCCACTGTGGTATCGAGAGCTGAGCGTCCAGAGAGCAATGGCAAACTACTGAACGTTAACGTTGAATAGTGAAATCACCATCAGCCCAAATATGTTGGTGGTTGGTTCTACAATGTCCTGTAAAGGATACGCAACGTTCACGGTTTGTTTGTAAAACGTAAAGGTCCCTTTTCAGACGCCTTTAGGGGTATTGGGAATATAGGGCTAGGCCTATCTTTTTATAGACCAATCAGCACTTGGTGGGTGGGGTGGTCAGCATCACTCTGGCCTCGATTACTTCCCAGGACTGCACCTGGTACTCACTCAAGGCTGGGTAGACCTAAGAGTCAAGGTTTAAAAAAACAAAAGTCCCGCTCGAACCCACGACCTTCCGATTGGCATGCGACGGTTTGTGTTTATTGTGACTTCTTCTTCTTCTTCTTCTTCTTCTTCTTCTTCTTCTTTTTCTTCTTCTTCGATCTTTCTGTCATAAAACTTATATCAGGAGGCCGGTAGCCTTTATGAAAGCTATCGTGCAATCCATATCCTCTCGTGTACCATACAGTTTTGTCTTCAGTGTGGTTGGAACAGGCCAGATTGCGTCTCTGTTGTCAGCATACAGTTGACAGTGTTGGAGCACATGCTCAGCATTTTCGGGTGCCACGCTGCATGGACACATTTCAGTATTTCCTACACCGAAAAATTTGAACATATGTTGACGAAATCTGTTGTGCCCTGATGTTAGCTACTTTTTGTTCGGTTTTATATCTTTCCATGTAAAAAATACGAAAATGACTTTTTTTTTTTTTTAAATTGAATTTTACGTCATGCCTTTCAGGCTTCGACAGTAGGGATTCAAATGATGTGTTTGATTATTTAGCTTTTGTTTCGGTTTATCACATGGCCAAATATGATGTCAAACTATTATAATATTAGGTAGAAAGGCTAACAAGGAAATATGAAATACAAGCTGGTGAATGGGGTTGGAGTGGAGGGAGAGAGAGAGAGAGAGAGAGAGAGAGAGAGAGAGAGAGATAGAGAGAGAGCGAGAGAGAGAGGGAGGGGTGCAATGCGTAGAAAACTACAAGCGGGCTAAGTGCCCCCGCCCCTTTTTTTCCCTGGTGGTCTCTTCCTCCCGCCCTTTTTTAAAGGTCTCCCCCTTACCGCCAACTCATTTATTGGTTTTCCCTTTGTAAGCATTTGATTGAACAATTCATATTATTTCATAAATATTATTTCCTTATGTGTCTGTCATTCAACTGAGGAAGGTCAGGACAGGCATGCTTCGTGCAGAGTGGCAAGCTTCGCTTCGGAGGTCACGGGTAAAGAGCCTCGTCTGGATCGTTTCTCTGGGCATGCCGGGGTGTTTGAGAAATGAACAGTCAGACAGGCTGGCTGGCTCTGCACAACTTGGTGAATTATTGGTGCACGATAAGGCAGACGTGGTCAGGGCCTTGTGGGAGAACGTGTACAATTCGCAGGATTAAATGGATCACCACAGTCTGGTGAGAGATGCAGAGGGGAGAGACGAGGGGATCTGGCCGATACTCGACGCTCAGAGGAAAGGCAAGACGGACGTATAATCAGAATACTACTGGCACCACGTATTGGAACTCCACGCTGGCTGCTGAAGATAGAGACAAAGCGCTTATGGGAATGCCCCGAGTGCTGTAATGTTGCTTCTTGAATCAACTCATTCAACACAAGCACTTATTAAAAGGTCGACTTAGCAGCCGTGTTTCTTTCGAAGTCGGAGAGCATTTACCTGAAAGGCGAGCAACCAACAGTCTGCATACAAATAAGCCAGATCTGTAAAACAGATGCGTACGTAGAATCCAAATTCTAAAGAAAAAAAAAAGACTTCAGTCCAGAAATAGATGAACAAGCATAACCTTCCGTCAGAATTTACAGCTGGTGAATGTGAAGAGGAAGAAGACTGACTGGTCGCGTGTTATTGGATATTTTCTCCAGGTTATGCCGGTGTGTCAGGAAATGAGCAGGCAGATAGACTGACTGGTTTTGCACCACTCGAAGGTGAACAAATGTATGACAAGCTAGATGTTGTAAGGGTCCTATAGGAGCGAGTGAACAGTGCGGAGGCACAAATGGATCATTACCGTCTGAGAAGTTACTGATACCATCGGAAATGGAACTCTTCGCTTGCTGCTGAAGATGAGGATGGAGCGCTCATGAGAGTTCCGGAGTTCTATGATGTCGATTCTTAATTCAACATTCAACATTTAGTGTAGTTGTTCGTTGTTTGATTGGCTGGTTGGATGGATGTCAGTTGATTGCATGAATTTATGGTTGGTTTGATAGATCGCTTGTCAAACAGCTAGAACTTTCCGTCAAAGTTTGCAGCCGCTAAACACGGCGAAGAAGAAGAATTCAACGGATAATGATAATACACATTGTTATTATTATTTTTGCGCTCTTTTGCAAGGCTCTAGCACATTGAACGCACATTTTCTTTGCGTCGGCGCCTTTACTTTTACCTTGATGGTTTCTACCTCGAGTATAATCTTTTTCTCCTACTGTAAGGGTGTCACATGTAATCTTTCCTCTCGTTTTAAGGTGTTATCTTCTTCTTCTTCTTCGCGTTCACCAGCTGTAAACTCTGGCGGAAGGTTCTGGTTGCTCGTCTACTACTGAACTGCAGTCCTGCTCCAGAACCTGAGTGTTGCGTGTGCATCAGTTTTACAGATCTCATTCTCTTGAATACAGACTGTTGGTTCCTTGCCTCTCCGGCAGACGCACTCCGTCTTCAAAGGAAGCTCCCCAATTAGTTGACTCTTACAACATGCTTTTGGGGAGGCAGTGGGTCTATTCTTGTTTTCCCCACAATGGGGCCCCGGAACCCACACAGGGGTTAAGGTGTTATCTTTCTACTTCTGTTCATCTAGAATGTAATCCATCCTTTCTTACCCTACAATGTAATCTTTCTTCTCGTACCTCTTTCAGTCCTAGGCTGAGGGTAAAGGACCCCTAACCGCGCCTTCAGGCGTACTGGGCACATAGGGGGCCTACTGGGCACCAATATTTTATAGACTAATCCCCACTCAGTGGATGTGGTCAACATCATGCCGGTCGCCTTTACTTCCAATGACTTTAGCGGTATTTATTTAAGGCTGGGTCGACCTGGGAGCCAAGGTCATTTCTTTAAGAAGTCTGGCTTTGTCAGGACCTGAACACACGACATTTGGACCAGCAGTCGAGCGTGTAGCCGCTATACCCATTTTGGCTCATGCACATGAGTAAACCCAGTCACCAATGGTTCGCCATTTTGGTGCTTAAAGAGTTAACATACCGAGGATATGACATGTCCTCTCTCATGCTACACCGGGTGTAATCTTCCCTCTCCTACTTGGATGTAATCTTTCCTCTCCTATCCTGTTTGGATATAGTTTTTCCTCCTCTAGTCTTTCTACGTACCTACCTTACCGCTGCACGGTCCGTTTGTCGCATTTTTCTTCTGCTTTTCTAACTCCCATTGGAGCAAGACCTTCAACCAACTGTTAAGCGACAAGTCGTGCCGTTCTTTAGCCATAGCATGCAGCGCATCCCATGTCCTCCCCATCTGACGAACTTTACTCTCCAGCTCCCTTCTCCGTGTGTTTTTTAGTCTTCCTTTATTTCCATACCCCTGTGGGTTGCAGTACAAAGATATTCTAGTTTTACTGATCTCATGTTTTCTTAACGTGTGTCCTATCCAACGCCAGCGTCTTCATCTCTTGGTCTACCGGAACTTGTTTAGTTCTCGCCCAAAGCTCTACGTTAGTGATTCTATCATACCACTTAATTTTTTCTATTCTGCGCAGGCATCAGTTAATGAATGTATGCAGTTTATTAGTAACTGCCATGACTGGATGACCTTTCACCCCAGCAGGACATCACACTGAGCGATAACCACCCGGTGACACAAAGTGCCACCATTCGGATGAGGATCACCCGTGGAGAGGTCCCAGAAACCCCAGTAAGCTGTTAGATTATATTAGGGCCCCCGGCAACAGCCAGGGTTGGGCTTTAAAATGACGAAACATGGCATCCCACAGGAGGACGACGAACAGATGATGTAGTAACTGCCTAAGCCGTTCTCCATGTTCCAGCTCCATACAACAGTACAGATTTGAGATGAGAATAAAACAGTTTTAGTTTGCCGCATTGGGAGAGAGAAAACTAAATATCGACCCCTGTGTACATTCTGTTCTCACAGAAGCAATTGTCATCATTACATTGCTGTTTGATGTTAGGCGCTGTTGCCAACGAATCATCGCTACAACAAATAAACACCATCTTAGTTCTCCCGTCCAGTCATGCTTCCATCACCAAGACTCATTTCTTCTTCTTATTTTTTTTTTTCTAATAGGGCCCATGACAGGGGTGTGGTAGCACGGGTGCTCAGGTACCCTGGGCCCCTAAAATAATTGTTAAGAGCGCTGTTGCCCCCCCCCCCCAAATATGTGAGGGGTTACCTCCCCTTCCATCTCCTCTGAAAATCTGTATAGGGGTTACCCCCCCCCCCAAATATGTGAGGGGTTACCTCCCCTTCCATCTCCTCTGAAAATCTGTATAGGGGTTACCCCCCCCCCCCCCAAATATGTGAGGGTTTACCTCCCCTTCATCTCCTCTGAAAATCTGTATAGGGGTTACCCCCCCCCCCCCCCCCCCCCTTTTTTTTTCCACCTATAGTTACATTTGTAATTGTTTATTTCTAAATTTCATATTATTCAAAATGAATTATATTTTTTAGTTACTTTTCAACAATAAATAATATTAAAATAACAATTTTGCACTCAAACAAGACTTGATTCCCCCCCCCCCCCAATCCAAGACCACTATAAGCGATCTGTCCTGTATATAATTATAGTAAGACAGTACTAGGTGGTTCTTGACAGCCCCTTGTCATTGAGGGGTGTCAGCACCTGAACTGATTCTTGCTGTTGCAGATCATAGTTTCTGGGAAGGTATGATCGCCCAAGCCAGTCAGCAATGATGATCATGCTGATGATATTTAAAAATAAAAAAAATCACCCTTATTTATCAGACTTTGATCTTTTAATTTTCACTATACACAAATAATTCATTTTAAAAACATGCTCCAAATTGTGTTAACAAAGAGTCTACTAAACACATCCTGACATCTCATGGGGTGAAACACTGACAAGGCATTCACATTTCAGTCAAAGAGAAGGCAGTAAACCATGACATGACAACTCACAATCATAAATCAACAGTGGCACCAATAGAAAGTTTCATCTTTGGAAAAAGAAGTATTAAATGGGAGTACCAGCTGAAAAATGTTACAAACCACTGGTCTACTGCATACGACATGCTTTTGGATAGGCAGTGGGTCTATTATTGTTTTCCCCACAACATGCCCCTCCCCCCCCCCCCCCCCCCCCCCACAGAACACATACGGGCATCTACATATGTAAAAAAAAAAAAAAAAAAAATAGGCAAGTGTTGACTGCCACTCACAGAAAGTAGTAGAGAGAAGAACAAAAAAAAATTGAAAGCTACGGTTGCCACAGCAGGATCCATCCTGTCACCTCCAAGTATTGAAGATACATTAACTAAGCGACGTGTATTCTTGTTAGTTTGTGTAGCATTATAGATGTATGAAATGTGCTTAAAGGCATTGCTTTACAGGTTTAACATAGGGCTGTGAATCATGGACAAGCTAAACAAGATCTAGAGGCCTGGGAGATGTAGTTTTTCGAGGGGAAAAAATCCTTAGAATTCCTTGGACAGTTAAGAAGAGCAACCCAGATGTTTTGACAGAGGCGAGTGCTCGAAGACAACTTATCACAAACATCAGATACAGACAGCCATAATTTTTTGGTCAAGTTATGAGAAGAGGAAAATTGGAACATGTTGTGACCCATGGAAAGATTTGTGGACTGAGAGACAGAGGAAGACAGAGTGAAAAGATTCTTGACAGCCTCTTGTCAAGGCATGGAGGGGTGTCAACACTTGAACTGATACACACAGCTGTGGATTACTGATTGTGGAGAGGAGGGTGGCCCACGCCAGTCTGCTAGGCACTTGATAATGATCATGATGAATGTGCCTGAGAAGGCTCCCTAGCTGCAACGTATATTTGTTCATTTGTTTGTGATAAATGTGAAGCTGACTGGTTGTGCTTTTACATCTGCTTGTTATCTTTTCACTTCCTAGGAGTGTCACCATGTGTGTCGAGTTGGTCATGCATGAAAGTGCCCTTGTTCCTGCAGAAAGGTGATGTCGTCACTTGGAGCTGACAGGTTCGATTCCCTTTCTAAGACTGCTAATCAATACATGTGTGTCTGTTTCTTCTATACTGTTTGTACAGCTGCACAGGATTCCCCACCCATTTATTTGTACTGTCTATGGTATAATTAACATCTACCACTCTCCACCAATAAAAATACAAAAAGATTTATCCTAGGATAGGCAGATGAAAACAAATTACCTTGCATAGCTTCAATACACAAATCATGTTAGAGAAAAGAGTAGGAAGTCAAATCAAGGCAATTGCTTACTTTGTGCTGTATTTATTTCTTATACACCATTCTCTGCATAAGAAATTAAAATGATGAAACTTAATCTTTCCTCTTCTGTTCCTGGGTGGAATCTTATCTCTTTTGTTCCTGAATGGAATCTTTCCTCTTCTTTACTAGGGTCTAGTCTTTCCTTTACTATCCTATGACGCATTCTTTCCTCTTTTTTTGTATACAGATTTCATTTTAACATTCTCCTTTCCTTCTCCCACACCAAGCCCATGGAGAATAAACTTCCCATGGAAGTTCAACATTTTGGCCCCTGAGAAAACTGAAGTTGAAACAGCTCTGTCATAGACAGTACACATTTCGGTGTCTTCTTTAACCCCGATGCACAGGACAGGGGGCTTTCAGACTTTTACTGGCTGTTGACGCCCATGCTTATATAACAATTTGTGTACTGGCCGCAACTGCATAGTTGTAGATGTGGTGGGCAAACCCGTTTTTTTTTAAAACACACATTCGAAATATTATCTAGGGTGAAGAAAAAAAAAACACATACACACACAATCTCGTAATGATTTAATGATGATTTCACACTGCTGCTCTCTGTGACTGTCAATAAAATTCCTGTGTTCTAGCCTCTAGGACACCAGGTGTCATGTGTTTTGGATAAACTCTTTTGGTAACATGATATTCCCCAGACGTTTATTAGTCAGTCCATAGACAGTCCACTTTTTTGTGCCTTCTTTAACACCATTGCCAAGGGAAAGTCGTTTTTTCCGACTTTCACTGGTTTTTGATGACGGGATGTCTTCTGGACAGTGGCCAATACGCCTATACAACCGCTTCAGTAATGGTTGCAGCTGCACAGTGTGTAGATGTGGTAGGTATGACTGCATTGTTGTTTTTTTTTAACACAGGCGTCCCCGTGGCGTAGCGGCTACACGCTCCCCGCGGAACAGAAGGCCGTGGGTTTGCTTCCTGACGGAGCCGGATTTTTTAAAAAATGACCTTGCCTCCCAGGTGGACCTAGCCTTGAGTGGGTACCAGGTGCAGTCCCGGGAAGTAGAGGCGGCTGGCGTGATGCTGACCACATCACCCACCTTGTGCCGAGTGGTCTATAAAATATAGGTCTAGCCCTATATGCTTAAAGGCGTGGAAAATGGTTCTTTCTTTACTTTTTACTTAAGCATTCAAAGATATTACTTTGGGTTTACAAATATATCAATTGTTGGGTCACTGTGACATCATAAATAATCTTATGATGATGTCGCACTGCTCTCTGTGGCTGTCAACAAAACTGCTGTTTTCTAGGTCAAAGGAAGGGAAAGCAGTTATTTCACTGAGTCGTTTCTATTCAGAGATTACCACCCTTCAAATTTAAACAAGTATATAAATCAATCTTTTCGCAAAATAATGACTATACATGAAAATTTCATCTTTTCAGTGACTTAAAGGTGGTAAAGACTTAAAGACTCCAAATTTTCTTCTTCTGGACTGGGGGAGGGGAGGGGGAGGGGTGTTTGACCATTTTACGTAAAATTGAAGTTAAATTTTATGAGTTTAAATTGTTAAATTGCAAAATATAAATGCAAAGTATTTGGTAGGTGAATAAACAAAATAATAATACCTAACTCATGTTCTAAAAGTTCTACTGTTGATTCTACTTTAATGAACATCAAAAACTTCAGAAATCGTGAAGAAGTTTGTCACTTTAAAATTACTTGTTAAATGGGTACACATGTCTTCAGGTTTCCTGTCACACTTTCTCTTTTACCTTAACCTATCTATTGCAATTGTTGATATAATGCCTCTTGTTTCAAGGCTGTATTTTCAAGTTATATGAAACTTGACCACCGGTTGCAGAATACTACTCTATACAACTGTAGCCATTCACCACGGCAAGTACATTCTAACTGTAAAATGAGAGGCCACACATTTTCTCAAACATTCAATTACTACAAGGCAACTCACCCATAAACTTAACTCAATGTCTACAAGGCAACTCACACATAAACTAAACTCATTGTCAGCTGTCAAACAACTAAAATAAAACAACAAAATTAACCTGGCAAGATTTTCACACAAAAGAATAATGAACAAGACTATTTTATGTCAATCAACAGTGTAAACACCATTTGGTGAATGAAAAACAGGAAAGTCTGAATAATGCTGCATAATGACATCACACGTGCCAAATAAGCATAGATATAAAATAAAGTGACAGATAATATGAATTATTTATTAAAGTGTATGAAGTGACTTCAAATGCTTTATGTGAATAACATGTATGGAGTGAATTAACCCTTTTGCCCGCAAATGCTTAAAAAGGGTCAAGAACCTGTGAAAATGTCCGGGGAAAGCCCCTTTACAAAAAACAATTGTTTTACACAGGTTACTAATAAAATGTTAAAAATTTGTATAATTTCTTTTTTTTTTTTTTTTTTTTAGATTTCTGTTTCAAAATAAAGGCAAATATATAAAAGTTAGTTGCATATCCTTTACAGGACGTTGCAGAACCAATCCCAGCATTTTTTGGCTGTGGTGGTTTTTCTTGGCAAATTTACATCCAGTAGTTTGCCATTGCTTTATGGATGGTCAGCTTCTTGATACCACTGTTAAAACCAACGCAAGGCACGAGGCCCGACAGCTGAGATCGAACCCGGCACTACGAAGCTCGTTCCCAACGCCTAAGCCAAGAATGCAGACAGATTTATGAAGAAGTAATCAATAAACAACAACTAAGTGGAGCATTACACGTAATTGCCTGCCCTGGGGTCTCAAAGAAATCAGGTGACCTCCATCACTTAGGCTAATAGGAGAATGTCAAGTCAACCTGGCTTCATAAATGCTATTGGATTTTCAAGGAAAGCTTTCTAAAGGCTATATTTGGTTAACATATTCACATCCGGGCTTTCTAATCACTGCGCTTGGGGCACACAGAACCAACGGCATTTAGTTAAGCTTTGTGAGAACAGAACACTGCAGGAACAGTGATATATACGGGGCTGTGTCACAACTGGAAGTGACTAGATTTAGCCTTCTGGGCACAATAGGGTTAAAATATTAACTCGACGAAGACGTACTAAGTGGCTTAGAATATGAATGTGATGAAAATGTAACATATGACCTAAAATATGAATGTTATTAATATAACAAACAATATAAAATATGAATGTGATGAACATATATGAAGTGACACAAAATATAAATGTGATGAAAATGACTGTTTACACAATGCTGTCTTTGATTATTGCAATTGTGTTTGTTAGGCAAGTTGAAAAGGTTATATAATATGTGCAAACAGGGTATGGTGTTAACATATAAGCATGTCCACTTCTGGACGTTAGTTTTATTCCAGAACATGGATTTTACAGATCTGGCTTATTTGTATAAAGACTATAGGTTCCTTGCCTCTGAGGCAGATGTAGCCCCAACTTCAAAAGGAACACAGACAGTGTTTGTTTTTACTGCAAGGTGTCCCAAATCAGACATTCCAAAACACAGCAATCAGATTGAAACAAACAAACAAAACATAATTTTATAATTTCTTGCCATCTTGACAAATAGAACGACACTGAAAATTTCAAATGGTCAGGACCAATGAAAACACTGGTTGATAACTTTCTGCCTTTTAGCTCCCACTGGAGCACAGGGTCTCAACCAATTCACGTATTTTTCTTCTTCTTTTCTCTAGTTTTTTTCTACCTTTCAACATCAGATTCTGACAATGTATTTGCTGTGTGCTATGCAGATGCTGGTATTATTCATGACGCTGGATATTCTTTCTATCCATTGCTTGTGTGGGCGTCCTCTAGGCTTGCTTCTCATGTGTCTAAGTGGCAGGGCACACTATGCTGCATTTATCTTGTTGTCTTGACACAAGTCCAGCCCATTTGATCTACTGTCCTTGATGTCAATTCACATTAAGCTGTCTGATGGTTGGCATCTGTTCCAGATACTTTTCAACATCTTCGTTTTCTCTTCTTTTGTCTTCTTCAGCATTCCAAGCCCTTGAGATTTATTGCTGCATGTATAATATTTCTCCTTTCAGCTCTGTGATTGGTTTTCTCTTTCCAGTTGGTGATTCCAAGTGTGTGCTTCTTCGGACTCAGACCTGAGTTAGAAGAAGAACGGAGCACTTATGGGTTACTACCTGTGTGCCAAGATGTTGATCCATTGTTCAAATCTCAGTTGATACTATACTATGTGCATGGTTGGCTGTGGTGTTTAGTATTTCTTTTATTCTTTACAGGTAGGTAGGTAGGTATGTAAGTTGTACCCCACCAGGACATCAAACAAGCGATAAACATCTGGTGACACAAGGTGCCACCATGCGGATATGGATCACCTGTAGAGAGGTCATGGAAATCCCGTTCAACCGTTAGGCTATATTTTTGCCCTGCTATATTTAGGGCCCCCGGCAAAAGGCAGGGTGGAGCTTCAAAATAATGAAAAATTGCTTCTTAAATGGGGACGACTTAGCATACATTTTTCTTTACAGGTCCCAGCAACATGCGCCTGATTGCCTCACCTTGTAGATAACTTTTTGGTGATGATTTTGTCATACGGGGCTGATGCTGGGGTCAAAGTGTTTCTTCCCCTTCAATAGGAAGTTTCATCCCCATGTGAGTTCTGGGAGCTTCACTATAGTGGAACGGGGGTTTGGGGGGGGGGGGGGGTGGATAAGCATAAACCCACTGCCTCCATAACAAGCATGTCATAAGAGTCGACTAATTATGGATTTCCTTTGAAGCTGGAGTACATTTACCGGCGGGAGGTAACACAAACCCATTGTCTCCTTAACAAGCATATCGTAAGAGTCAACTAATTATAGGGATTTTCTTTGAAGTTGGAGTGCATCTGGCTGAGAGACAAGGAACCAACCATCTGCATACAAAGAAGCCAGATATGTAAAACAGAAGTGCACACAAAACTCAATTAATGGAAAAAGGCTAAAGTGCAGAAGTGGACGAACAACCAGAACTTTCTGCAGTAGTTTAAAGACAGTGAATTCGAAGAAGATAAAGAATAAGAAACTGGCTTTCTTGTTATATTTCTTCTTTACCATCAGTTTCCTTTACTCAGGCTAGTTAGTTAGTTAGTTGGGTTATCATCTGTGCACTCCGGACATGTCCATAGGTGCTCAGATCCTCCCCTCAGTATGAACCCCAACATCCAATGGCTGATAGTACCAGTTCTATGTACTCAGGTTATCACTTGTGCTGCCTTCATGACCCAACACATCAGCAGCAAGCCTCCAAAAGTCCCCCCCCCCCCCAACCCCCAAAGTTATGGGGGTTTGAACTGAGAACCACCAAGTCAACAAGAACATGTACTAGTCTCTACACCATAAAGACTCTAGCTTTCATTCTCACAGCCACACAAACCTGCAGCTTTGCTGGGGAGACAGTGGAAAACAAGGGAAGACAGTGGAAAACAAGGGAAGACAGCCTCAACAAAACTACCGCTTTAAATCAGAAGCACAGAGCCATGAGTAAGACAAAACAGTGCAACATAATTCACTTTGTGATGGATGAATGAACTGAATCAAGAACCGACAGCACTGCACTTGGACAATCCCTTATGTGCTCCATCTCCCATTTCAGTAGCCAACAAACGCAACCTGTTGAAAAGTCCACCTATGCTTCCCCGTTAGCGCTGAATATCTTCCATATCCTCTACTCACCCATGTTGAATAAGTCTTTCAATATATGGATTCCTGTCTGTCTGTTCCACTGTACTCCATCAGCCTTCCCCACGTTTTCTTTATCACAAAGTGGCTCACCACCTAGAGGAGTGGCCACAGCCAAACAATCAGCCTGCTCATTACCCTGCACACTTGAATGCTGAGATTACATACACTACTTGAGACACACCAACAGATGATAGAGAAACATTACACAAGACCTTTAATGCACTGATGGTAAATGATGATGACAATGATGTAACGTAAGTAAAGGCCTCTTGTCACAAATTGGGAACATCAGGCATACATTATTAGACATATTTTTAATAGTACGATCGCACATAATGGATGGTGACGTCATCTGCCTTTACTGTATGATTATGATCCTAGTTGAAATAAAAACACATTACAAAAGCAACTGCAAATTGTTTGCAGCAATTTTTGGTACACCTTTAGAAAGAAATCATTCATATTGTTGAATAAGGATTAATATTAAACATTAGATTTGTCGTTTTCAATTAACAGACAAAGCTGTAGGCTTTTATCTTTTTTAAAGCTAGCAATGTTAAAAAAAAAAATAGAAAATAATCAAAAACTGTACATAAAGCCAGTTTTAAAAAATTCACACAAATGTGAGTTACACTGAAACTTCAAAACACACTTTTCTTTTTGCATTTTTTTTTAAATTAAAATTTAAACAAAAAAAGGTATTATCAACATAAAGTCATGTGATTTAGAAATAGAACAGGGAAAGTAACTGTTTCCCTGTTAAGCAAGAGTAGTAACCATTTTTAATAATTCTCACAGGACTAATTTGGATAAATGCTAACAGATGGTCTTCCTTTAACAGTCGATATCAATTTTACATCAACATGAAATTCAACAAGCAAAACCAGCAGTACACTTTAAGCATAAAATCAAATGCTTACTATTCAACATGATAAACATACCAACTTAACATGAACACTCCCTCGCGGCAAAAGTAGCATAATAGTTTAAATATTTTTATTCTGTCATCATCATGTAGCTGGTCCTTTGCAGAAACGTCGCTCTCATCAAAGTCTGCCTGTAAGAAACTCGGTCTCTTGCCAGTTCCCCCGCCTCATGAACTTTCACACTCAAGGAGTCACTTATATCCTGTGCCCATCTTCATGTCGGTCGGCCTCTGCCCCTCCTTCCTGGTATCATGCCTTCTGCTATAATTTTTCCCAATCCGTCGTGGCGCTTGATATGACCAAAATATTTCAGCTTTTGAGAAAAGATGCTGTTTATTAGCCAATCTTCCTTGATGTTCAGATCTTTTAAGATGTCAATATTTCTCATCTTCTTTGAGAAATTGTATTCCGTAGCGCACATATTTTTGGTATAGTACAACAGCAGAGCTGCGCCTGTGACTGCATGGATTTTTATTATGGTATGGGGCGTCGCAGGTCGACCCAGCCTAAAATGGGTATCAGGATGGCTGTCCTGGGGAAGTAAAGTAATGCTGGCCACATTAACCACCTAGTGCAGATGGTCTGTAAAAATATGGGCGCTCTTTCCATATGCCTGATGTGCTTAAAGGTGTGGCAAGGGATCTTTACTTTCCTTACTTCCAATATACCCGATATGCCTATATGTGTGAAAAGAAATCTTTACGTTACTTTACTTTCAATATACTCGATATGCCTAAAGGCGTGAAAAGGGATCTTTACTTTACTTTCAATATACCCGATATGCCTAAAAGTGTGAAAAGGGATCTTTACTTTACTACAAAAGCAGAGAATAGAACTGCACAAGTGTTAAGACAGTCGAACAGAGACTAGCTCATCAAGTAGAATACTTGCTGATAATATTGTGCAACATAGATGTGTATTTAATAATATGAAAACAAGAATAAATAAAGAGAAACACTGCTTTTTTTTTTCTTCTCTTCTTGTATCCCAGTTTGGTGATTTTTGGTTTTGGTCCTTGCTTCTCAGGAGGCTTAGGTGATGGATCTGTACATCTTTTTTTTTTTTTTGCAAGTTCAAGCTACACACGCTATCCATCTCTTTCTTGGTCTCACCTTCGCCTTCCTTCCAGATGTTCTGCTGTAAAAAGTCTCCCGTGTAATTTGGTCTGGATGCATTCTCATTAAAAGGCCAAACAAATTAATTCTTTGCCTGTTAATATAATTTTCCCTCTAACGCTGGCATTCATAACCCTGAATCTTCTTATGTGTTAGTGACATCACAGAGTCAGCACATTTCACTTGTAGTTCTGTTCTAGTGCCCTACTCAGTGTCAGTGTAGTTTCCCTCACAGACATAGTCACCAAGCAGAGGGCTACTTTTGTTGGGCCTCACCCCTCACTGAGCAGAGGGCTACTTTTGTTGGGCCCCGCCCCTCACCGAGCAGAAGGCTACTTTTGTTGGGCCCCACCCCTCACCCAGCAGAGGGCTACTTTTGTTGGGCCTCACCCCTCACTGAGCAGAGGGCTACTTTTGTTGGGCCCCGCCCCTCTTCGAGCAGAGGGCTACTTTTGTTAGGCCCCGCCCCTCACCCAGCAGAGGGCTACTTTTGTTGGGCCCCGCCCCTCACCCAGCAGAGGGCTACTTTTGTTAGGCCCCGCCCCTCACCGAGCAGAGGGCTACTTTTGTTGGGCTCCGCCCCCTCACTAAGCAGAGGGCTACTTTTGTTAGGCCCGGCCCCTCACTGAGCAGAGGGCTACTTTTATTGGGCCCTCCCCCCTCACCGAGCAGAGGGCGACTTTTGTTGGGCCCCACCCCTCACCAAGCAGAGGGCTACTTTTGTTGGGCCCTCCCCCTCACCAAGCAGAGGGCTACTTTTGTTGGGCCCTGCCCCCTCACCGAGCAGAGGGCTACTTTTGTTGGGCCCCACCCCTCACCCAGCAGAGGGCTACTTTTGTTGGGCCCCACCCATCACCCAGCAGAGGGCTACTTTTGTTGGGCCCCACCCCTCACCCAGCAGAGGGCTACTTTTGTTGGGCCCCACCCCTCACCCAGCAGAGGGCTACTTTTGTTGGGCCCCACCCCTCACCCAGCAGAGGGCTACTTTTGTTGGGCCCCACCCCTCACCCAGCAGAGGGCTACTTTTGTTGGGACCCACCCCTCACCCAGCAGAGGGCTACTTTTGTTGGGCCCTCCCCCCCTCACCGAGCAGAGGGCTACTTTTGTTGGGCCCCACCCCTCACCCAGCAGAGGGCTACGTTTGTTGGGCCCTGCCCCTCACCCAGCAGAGGGCTACGTTTGTTGGGCCCTGCCCCTCACCGAGCAGAGGGCTACTTTTGTTGGGCCCCACTCCTCACTGAGCAGAGGGCTACTTTTGTGCATGCCTAGTAAAGTAAAGGACCTTTTTCCACACCTTTAGGCATTTTTGGCATTTAAGGCTGAGCCTATATTGTATAGACAAATTGGCACTCTGTGGGTGATGTAGTCGAAATCATGCTAGCTGCTTTTACTTACAAGGAATTTACCTGGTGTCCATTTAAGGCTGGACGACCTGAGAGCCAAAGTCATTTTGAAAGCCCAGCTCTGTTAGACATGAACCCATGACCTTCAGATCTCAGGTGAGTATTTAGCCTCTATACCATAGCGGCACACATGGACACCAAGGGTGCCCCGATATTACTGGGTTTTTTCTGAAAGGATCGACTTCATTGCCCTATGTTATCCTATATGGCTCACTCGCTCTATGCAGAATGTGCCTGTCGACAGCATTGCACAAAGCACAAACTCTGTAGCTCCAGCAATGATTCTCTTATAAATTGCACTCGTGAGATAAGTGACATCTTGAAAATGCCTTACTGAGTCATTGGATATCAAAACTTCAGAGCTAAGTAAGTTGAGCTGAGTTTCAAGAACCGATACCACAGCACTCAGGACATTCCCATAAGCAGTCTGCTCCCATTTTCAGCAGCCAGGGAAGAGTTCCAACTCCCATTTTACCAGCAGCAGTCTGTTCCTCTGAGTTTGGAATGCCAGCCGGCTCCTCAAGTAAGTCCCCGCTGAACTGCTCGCTTCAGACCATGATAATCTCATTTGTGCCTCGACACTGTTTTCTCACTCCCAAATGGTTGTGAGAAAAAGTTAACCTGTCATTTACCATTGAGTAAACATTCAGATCCTATTTGTGGGTTCTGGGGCCCTCATCTTGGGGAGGGACAGGGGGACAGACCAAGTGCCCCTAACAAGCATGCTGAACAAGGCGACCCCAAATTAGAGTTTTGCTGAAATCAGACATGTTGAGCTAAAAGACGCTGATACTGGCTTATTTCAATCCTTTCCATCTCAAATTTCAACAACCTCACACTGACTAGTGCTTTGTTTAAAAATTTAAAGACTGACTTCTGCCCGTGTACAAAAAAGAGAAAAAAAAATGACTGCTTTGTTACACAAACACACACAAATTAAGAAAAAGATTGTTTAAAAAGGAAGAAACAAAAAAAAATCAAAGATAAGTAACTGAATCACAATTTATTCTACACGTACCTGAAGAATACATCCTTGGTACACTCATGTTGGGTGTTACACAGCATAAAATACATTAACTGCTGAATTAAGTACACAAGATGTGCTTACGGCTTGCATATAAAATGCCCTTAGCAAAAGTCATACAGGAGTAACAAATACAGCAATTAGAGAAACATGAAACACAATCTCAATACTATACACATAAAATCTCTCTAAAAAAAAAACTATATACAATCTTTATTACTACACATCAAAAGGAAGAAATTTAAGGATGCGTGAATATCTTCTCTGGAAGATTTAGTCCTAATTTTTATTAACAGAAACAGTGCTACAGAACTCAGGACACATCTACAGGTGCTCTGTCTTGAGATTCGAAAGTGTGTGAATGCTAACTGCTGAATTTGTATTGGTTCAGACAGACGTACACCTAGATAATACTAATTATACAACAGCGAGTGTTGGAAAGATGGGGATACTACATAAAAACTAGACCCTTTTTGAAATAAATGTCTAAGGAAAATCCAGTAAATATTTTGGCCAAACAAAATTTCAATTAACATAAACCAACCATCTCCCAAGACAGTTTAGGGTACTAAGTAAAACGTTGTTTTCTAGTGGGCACACAAACGAACTAAGTTCATGTTAACAATGAAATTAACACCAAACCAACCATCTTCTAGCACAGTTTAGGGTAGTAAGTAAAACAGTTTTCTGGTGGGAATTTAAAGAAACTAAATTTAGTGTTAACAATGAAATTAACACCAAATCAATCATCTTCTAGCACAGTTTAGGGCAGTAAGTAAAACGCTGTTTTCTAGTAGGATATAAACAAAATTAGTGTTAACAATGAAATTAACACCAAACTAACCATCTTCTAGCACAGTTTAGGGCAGTAAGTAAAACACTGTTTTCCAGTGGGAAAATAAAGAATCTAAATTTAGTGTTAACCATGAAATTAACACCCAAAAAACCATCTTCTAGCTCAGTTTAGGGTAGTAAGTAAAACACTGTTTTCTAGTGGGAATATAAACAAAGTTAGTGTTAACAATGAAATTAACACCAACCATGATGAATACAAAGTAAAGCCTTCAGATTTTGATATGTAACCAATTTTAGGGAACAACAAATATGTTTGCAATCATGTCTATAGTAACAACAAAACAAGTAAAATTAAGAAACAAAATTATATTTGCTAATATGGTTAGGCAGTTTTTAACAAAAGGTTGCTGTGTGTGTGTGCGCTCGTGCGTTTGTTAGAGAAAGAGAGTGTTGAAGGCAGGGAGGTAGACAAGACAGTGAGGGAGGGAGATATAGAGAGGCAGGGAAAGAGTAAGAGGGGTATGGAGAGATAGGGGAGGAAGTAAGGGGGAGAGAGTGAGAGAAAGAAAGAGTTGTAACATATATGCATTTTTTTTTCTAAACCTATCCATTACAATATTTTCCACTCATATATTAGAGCCCATTATGGAAGCAAAGAACAATCCTACTACGCATGCCTCAAGAGGTGGCCAAGGAGAGTTCGTATGAGACTAGCTTTCTCATCCTGCAGAAAGACTTTAGCTACAAGATTCAGCTGATCACGATAAATCTACAAACAGTATGGCACAAAGTGGTTGAGGGCACGACCGACTCCAGCTGACAGGCTATGCTGCTGATGTCACCGGGTCGGGCTAACGATCTGTTAACGCAGCGGTTCTCAAACTGGGTGCCGGGCACACTGGGGTGCCGTGAGCGTATGCTAGGGCTGCTGCAGCAATTATCAAGAAAAGCCGGCTAAAAATTGAGAAATCATTAAAGAAGGTATGTAGATACTTAAAAGTTAAAATGTCAGTTGTCTTCCCTGGCCACTGCCGAAAATAGATTACTTCTTATTTGACAACCGCTGCATTACCGCATCATTAGCCCGATCCGGTGACGTAAGCAGCATGTCGTGTTGTAGGCCTATGCTCCACTGGGAGATGCAAGGCAAACGATATACGGATATACCCTTGATACTGTTACAGCCATGATAAGAAACTATAAACCAACAATTTTTCACAAAGATATATGTATACACGATTTTGATAAGTAACATAAAATCAATCTGGCAAACAATTCAACAAAGATACTTGAATACAGCCATAAGAAACTATGAACCAATAATCTATCAACAGTATACAGAACAATCCTTGATAAGTAACAATTAAATCAGATTGGCTAAAGGTTTATCAAAGATAAAAGAATATAGTTTTCATAAACAGCTATACAATGAGTCTCACAGAATATATTAAATGCACACAAATAAAGCTGGGATAAATATTTGTGAACCAGATATTTTTCAAAAATTTGCGAATACACCCTGATATGTAACTGTGAAATCGGTTAAACTAAAGAATTATCAAAGAAAATGAGTTTCCTCACCACTGGGAATTTCTATTTATCTGAATTTGCTGTAAAACAGATTTTTTTAAACATATGAATACGCCTTTTTTTTTTTTTTTAAATTTTAAAGCAAAAATGATTAGTGACAACACCACAACACTGCGGACAGATCCATATGGGCTCTGAATTTCTTCTCAACAGCTCCACGAACATGCAACGACTTTTCACACCCACTAGTAATAGTGAAATCATCTAGGCAATAGACTTATTAAAGAGAGTAGTAGGGTCGCCATAAGGGACTGTAATTAGCTGCAGAATTATCAAAGAAAAAAAAAGAATATAATTGTGATAAACAGCTGTAAATCAGTTTCAATACACACAAAAATACACAAAATATAGACTTTGTACACAGCTGTGAAATCAGTTTCTCCCAAGATTTACGAAAATGAATCGACTATAATGGCAATGAAATTTTCTTACGCTACTAAAAAAAAAAACAATGGCAGGGTGACAGTGAAAATAAAGCACAGATGCATGTTAAATAAATGAAAAACTGTTGGTTAAAAAAGTGCTGAAAGGGTGGATGAATCAACAGCCCTACATGGCAGCAGCTCCGCTTGTGACCTCCTTCATCCGTTTCTTCAGCAAGGGATTGTTGGACTGTTGTAGGTTTTTAATGTTTACCACCTGGTCGTAGTCAACCCTCATTGTGGCCAGAGCGTTCGTCATTTCTTCCTGAAATCAGAAAACAGTGTTTTTTAGAATGAGCAGCTCAAGGGTTCCCCGTGAGGATTTTACGAAGGAAAACAATAAATACGGTAACCCCCCCACAAGCATTAGGAGGCGACTAATTATTGGAAGTTTACTTCCAAGTCGGAGTGCATCTGCTGACAGGCAAGGAGTCAACATTCTGCATACAAATAGCCTGATCTGAAAATAGATGTGCACACAGATCAAGTTCCGGAAAAAGACTAAAGTCCAGATTCGGACGAGCAAGCAGAAATTTCCATCAGAGGTCAAAGCTGATAAACATCAAGAAGAAGAATAGTACTGTGAGAAACAATAGTCGTTTAAAAATGAGGTTAGGTCTCTGGTGGAAAAAATTTGTTTTTCCTCCTTCTTCTTTGTTTTCACGGGCTGTAAACTCCAGTTAAAAGCTCTGTGTGTTTGTCCACCTCCGGACTTTAGTCTTGTTGCAAAACCTGAGTGCTGCATACACATAGTTTTACAGATCTGCCTTATTTGTATGCAGACTTGTGGTTCCTTACCTCTCAGGCAGAGGTACACCAACTTCAAAGGATGTCCCCAGTTAGTCTACTGCTACAAAATGCGTGTTGGGGAGGCAGTAAGTCTATTCTTGTTTTCCCCCACAGTGGGACCCTGCAACCCAGACAAGGATTTTTTCTTTTAGTTTACTTCCTTTCCCTCCTGGATTGCAGTCTGCAGGATTGACATCTCAAGGATGAGAATCTTCTTCTTTGTGTTCACCGGCCGTAAACTCCGGCGGAAAGTTCTAGCTGTCTGCCTACTTCTGGATTTTAGACTTGTTCCGGAACTCGAGGTTTGCGTGCACATCCATTTTTCAGATCTGGCTTTTTTGTAAGTAGACTGTTGGTTTGCCTCTTAGGAAGATGCACTCTGACTTCGAAGGAAACACTCCGAATCAGTCGACTTTTGCGACAAGTTTGGGAAAAGGGGAGGGTTGTGTCTAATCTTGTTCCCCAGAATGGTGATACGCTGTGTGAAAAATGTCGTTTAGTTCACTTGCCTAAAAGTGTGTGCCAGTTCATCTTTAGGTCGCATGAACCCTTTCCATACTAAGGAAATAACTATGCATTATTTAGTAACTGCTTTTATGACAAAGGTTTTCTAATGCCTTATCTAGATGTTTAATTTACAAACTCAATCGTAACTGTTATTTTACGCTTTCCAATGAGATTAAGCTTCATAATGTTGGGGTGCCAGGTTTCAATCTCAGCTGTGGACCGTTTGTCTTGCATTGGTTTCGACAGTTGTACCGACAGCTGGCCGTTCAAAAAGCAATGGTAAATTGCTGAACATAACATTTGTCTAGAAATACCACAACAGTTTTGTTTTTTTTTAACTGGGTTTTTTATGTGTCATGTAAAGGATAGGCAACTAGCTTGATAGGGTTTCATCTTTATTTGCTGCACCCCTCCCCCCCCCTTTTTATTTTTTATCCTACATGATGCATGGGCCCTCAACTAAATTACACCAAGTCGTCCTACTCTTTGCTATTGCAGGTAACTCACCACCACCACATGTCCTCCCCATCAGCCTGCTCTTTGCTATTGCAGGTAACTCACCACCACATGTCCTCCCCATCAACCTGCTCTTTGCTATTGCAGGTAACTCACCACCACCACATGTCCTCCCCATCAACCTACTCTTTGCTATTGCAGGTAACTCACCACCACATGTCCTCCCCATCAACCTACTCTTTGCTATTGCAGGTAACTCACCACCAGTCCTCCCCATCAACCTACTCTTTGCTATTGCAGGTAACTCACCACCACCACATGTCCTCCCCATCAACCTACTCTTTGCTATTGCAGGTAACTCACCACCAGTCCTCCCCATCAACCTGCTCTTTGCTATTGCAGGTAACTCACCACCAGTCCTCCCCATCAACCTACTCTTTGCTATTGCAGGTAACTCACCACCACATGTCCTCCCCATCAACCTGCTCTTTGCTATTGCAGGTAACTCACCACCAGTCCTCCCCATCAACCTACTCTTTGCTATTGCAGGTAACTCACCACCACATGTCCTCCCCATCAACCTGCTCTTTGCTATTGCAGGTAACTCACCACCAGTCCTCCCCCATCAACCTACTCTTTGCTATTGCAGGTTTACTCACCACCACATGTCCTCCCCCATCAACCTGCTCTTTGCTATTGCAGGTAACTCACCACCAGTCCTCCCCATCAACCTACTCTTTGCTATTGCAGGTAACTCACCACCACATGTCCTCCCCATCAACCTACTCTTTGCTATTACAGGTAACTCACCACCACATGTCCTCCCCATCAGCCTACTCTTTGCTATTGCAGGTAACTCACCACCACATGTCCTCCCCATCTTTTTAACTTCACACCCCAGCTCCCTTCTCTATCTGTTGTTGTTTCTTTCTTTGCCCCTGTGGCTTCCAGCGCAAATACATTTAAGTTATTCAACCTTTAACAGCTGAGTTGAAAACTGACAAATGCAGGAACTGGGACACAGTCATAAGTGATACGTCCCATCTTCAGCAACCAGGACACAGTCATAAGTGATACGTCCCATCTTCAGCAACCAGAACAAAGAGTTCTAATTCCAATTGTGAAGTAGGAATTTGATTATATCTTCATCCTACATTTAGCAGTTAAAAATTACAGCTTATTTTGGTAGAATGAGTTAAAACAACAACAGTCAGGATCAGAAAGAGTTAAGCTGATGAAGTAGCAAAGATTATATCTGAAATCAGTTGTCAGGCAAATGTTGTTCACTATAATGATTTGTACTCATCTGTACCGTTTTAATGATTCATTTCCGGTATCATGCGTGTGTCAGGGAATCAACTGGCCAGACAGGCATGTGATATTTACTGTATAATTATGTAATGAGCTGATGAATGCTCTTTAGCCACAACGTTCACTTGTCATCTGTGTTTGTTATAATGTGAAGCAGATTAGTTCTACCTACCTGTCTATCTATCTTCTTTTACCTCACCAGGACATTACACAAGCGATAAACACAGGATGACACAAAGTGCCACCATGTGGATGAGAATTGGTTTTACTTTTTGTTCGGCTTGATATCTTTACAACATATTTAGAAATGCATATGTAAACAAGTTTACATATTTCCATTTTTTTAAGGGAAGGTGGGGGGGGGGGGGAGAATTAAAATCAACAAAAGCATTTTGAATTAAAAACTGTCTGGAAGTAATTCATTAGTGTGGTAAAAGGTATTACTATCAAACTATGTTCAAATCAATCAGTTACTGAACAAGAAATACGAGATCTTTACAGGGTCAAAGGGTTAAAGAAATAAGAAATAAATTCTCAGAGTTGAATAAGTTGGTGTAACGTAAAGCCTACTTGATTTCAAAGAGTTTTTTTTTATTAAACTAAGATTATTTGACAATACCATCTTTACAAGAGAGGCTCTGTATGCCAACAAAAATCGCAAGAGAGTAAGATTACTGTTAAAAGAGACAAGGTTAGTTAGTTGGTTTGTAAGTTAAAGTCAGTTTAGGTTTAGTTAACTAGTAAGTTAAGTTAGGTTAAGTTAAGGCAGTTAGCAGTTAGTTCGAGGAAAGCCTAGCCACATGGGCAGGCAATGCTTTCAACGCTGGATATTACTATTTTTGGTGGAGGAGGTTAGACGTTCCAATAGCTGAAGATCCTGTATCGATTACAAATACAGACATTATATATATTTGTAACATAGAAACAGGTGGATGTGAAACATGGACAATACAGATGTGAATCATGGACCATTTGGCCATCACTGTGGAATACAATCATTAGTTTCAACTAAATTGTTACAGAACAATTCTTAGAATAGTTCTGAGTGAAATGAATAAACATCTTATCAATTTATAACATCTACAAATACTAAAGAAAACTAGCTTATAGAAACTGTCATGTCTCAGAAACTAAAATATTCTAGACAGGTTACAGACCCTAAACATATCATTAAAAGTCTATGGTTAAGCACCAATAAGGAAATAAAAGTAAAAAAGTTAAGAGCATTTGTCTTTCTGTAGCAACATACAGATGTGAGTTTTAGATTATCTCACAGTCATTAAGGAAGGTCGGCTCTGTGGCCAAGTCGATGCGAACGCTTCGTAATGCCGGGTTCGATCCCAGCTCTGGGCCATGCGCCTTGCGCTGGTTTCGACAGTAGTATCAAGAAAGCCAATCGTCCAGAAAGCAATGGCAAACTACTGGACATAAATATGCCTAGAAAAACCACACAACAGGGAGGGGCTGTTGGGGTTGGTTCTGCAACGTCCTGTAAAGGATACGCAACTAACCTGCCATTAAGAAAGAAAAAAAAGGGCTTTTAGAAAGATTCTCAGAATAAGATGGACCACAAAGAAAAGAATTACTGACATCCTAAAAGATCTGATTAGCTACTGTACAGCATCTTGTTTCGGAAACTCAAATATTTTGGCTATATCAAGCGCCCCAGCAGACGGAAAAGAATAGTTGCAGAACATATGGTAGCAGAAACAGGGAGCAAGGCCAACCAGCATGAAGACTGCCACAGGATAAAAGTAACACACTGGGTAGGGAAGCGCATGATGTGGGACATCTGGCAAGAAACAGAGTTTGAGATCTGGCAAGAAACAGAGTGGGACATCTGGCAAGAAACAGAGTTGGAAATCTGGCAAGAAACAGTGGGAGATCTGGCAAGAAACAGAGTTTGAGATCTGGCAAGAAACAGTTTGAGATCTGGCAAGAAACAGAGTTTGAGATCTGGCAAGAAACAGAGTTTGAGATCTGGCAAGAAACAGAGTTGGAGATCTGGCAAGAAACAGAGTGGGAGATCTGGCAACAAACAGAGTTGGAGATCTGGCAACAAACAGAGTTGGAGATCTGGCAAGAAACAGAGTTGGAGATCTGGCAACAAACAGAGTTGGAGATCTGGCAACAAACAGAGTTTGAGATCTGGCAAGAAACAGAGTTGGAGATCTGGCAAGAAACATTTGGAGATTGGCAAGAAACAGAGTGGGAGATCTGGCAACAAACAGTTTGAGATCTGGCAAGAAACATTTTGAGATCTGGCTAGAAACAGTTTGAGATCTGGCAAGAAACAGTTTGAGATCTGGCAAGAAACAGTTTGAGATCTGGCAAGAAACAGAGTTGGAGATCTGGCAAGAAACAGTTTGAGATCTGGCTAGAAACACAGGATATCTTTCAGAAAGGCTGTGAGGAGAGCTATGTTCTGCAAAGGACCTGCTGCCGGAGGAGATTTTAATCAGCGGCTCTCAACCTGTGGATCATGGCCCTTTTGGGGGTCAAACGACCCATTCACAGGGGTCACCTAAGAACATCAGAAAACACATATTCACTGAAGTTATTTATGAAGTAGCAATGAAAATAATGTTACGTCTGGGGGGTCACCACAACATGAGGAACTGTATTAAAGGGTCGCAGCATTAGGAGGTTGAGAACCACTGCCCCAAATATTAAGAATCTATTGTATGCTAGATCCATTTCAGATTTGTTACAGTCTAGATATGTTATAGATCTATCACATTATAGATATGTCATAGATCTTTAAACTCTAGTAACATGAGAGATCTATGACAGATCTGTGTCACGCTAGATGTTACAAATTTATTACACGCTTAATATGTTACTGAACTATGACACACTATAACATTCTAGATATATTAACATACATGACACTCTAGATGTTACAAATCTATAACACTTTAGCTGTGTTACAGATCCATTACACCTGTGGGTTCATGTTTAAAGACATTCTAGTTATTTTGTTCTCAGGTTTTCCCAACACATGTCATTTCAATAGCCTGAGGGTCACTCCTTCACTATTTTATAATTTTCCTCTGTATGACCAAAGAATAAAAAGTTTCACCTAAATTTATTAAAATATTTTTGTCATGCCCCAGTACACCTAGTTTTATGGGGAAAATATTGTAAATTCTACACCATAGATATGTTTCAGCTCTACGACACTCTAAATATGTTACAGATGTATCACATCTTAGATATGTGACAAAATAATACACCCGATATTTTACAGAATTATTACATAATATATCGGTTACAGACTGATACTACCGGAGAAATGTTACAGGCCCACTAAACTCTAGAAATTTACAGATATATTACACCTACAAAAGCAAACATCGCCTCTCATATTTACCTGAACATCCATCCAGACATCCTCCTCTTCTTTGAGAACTTGTGCAGACATAAGAGGTGTTGGTGGCACCAAAGTATTATCCTGCAATTCAAAAAGAGAGAGGCCATGTCAGGTTATCAGTATTATGAAACATGAAAAGACTGAAGCAATAAATGCAATACATTCCCTGGGGCGATATACAATATATTGTTCATTTATATGTTTATTCTACGGATTAACATCATGGCACACATGTAACCCATAAGTGCTCCGTTCTACTTCTAATTCAGGCCTGAGTCTGAAGAATCTCAGTGCAGTGCACAAACTCTGTTGCACCGACGAGGATCCAGAACTACTTTGGGTAGATTTTAACTCCAAATTTTTTCTGGGTAGCACTGTTAGCTACTCTTTTTGATTTCCAACTGCCGAGCAATTTTTTTTTACGTGCACAAGAATACACACGGGCGTCTGTTCTTACTACCCAGATACCCGGGAAAATTGCAAGAAGTCCACCTAAAAAACAAATCCTAGCCTTCACCGGGGTTTGATCACGGGACCTCCAGCAATTGAGGCGGACGCCATTCCTCAAGACCACACCCCCCCCCCCCCCCCCCCACTATCACCATTATGAAACATGAAAAGACTGAAGCACTGAATGCAATGTATTCCCAGGGGCCATAGCAAATATATTTATCATGTGACGCATACCACGAACCCATGACCTCTATCAATGAGGCTTATAGACAAATCTAACATCAACTTGACTTTAAAAAGCATCTGGTTCATAAGGAAACTTCCCTAAATGCTATTTTTTAGTAAATATTAACATATATAAGAAGTTAGTTGCGTTACAGGTTAAAGTCGAGAGGAATTACTTCATTGCACTGGGTTTCATCCCATAAGGCTCGGTCTCTCTCAACAGAACGACTTGCCGCCTGCCAAAAGCAACACACAGAGCATGAACTGAATTGCTCCAGCGATGATCCCCAGGTATCTCCATAAAAACTGAACTTGTGAACTGGATGACGCAGCCGTGTAGCAAACCCACGACCTTCAAAGCAGAAGACACACGGCTTGACCACTTCGCCACAGTGACATTTTTTGGCTTTTGTGGTTTTTCTAGGCAAATTTTACATTCAGTAGTTTGCCATTATTTTCTGAACAATCAGCACTCGGTACCACAGTCGAAACCAACGCAAGGCAGATTTCTGCAGCTGGAATAGAATTCGGCACCCTGGCATTGCGTAGCATGTTCGCAACACCTAAGCCACAGACGTTGACATGATCACATATAGGGCTTCATAAATGCTGCGCCATGTGACAAATCAATGAAACAGATAATTACAGACAGGACGATTTCGAGACCTTTACAGGAATATGGCTATGACCAAAAAATTTCTGGTTCCAGGCTTTCTGGGTCAACGTGGTTAAACAGTCCCAGTAACCTAGGCAGCCTAAAATGGGTACCAGGAAAGGTTTAAGGCAGTAAAGGTGACCAGAACAGTCACTCACTGAGTGCAGAATAGTAAATAAAAGTTCTAGCACCATATATCTAATTTGCCATAAGGTATGAAAGCTGATCTTTTACTTCTGTTAAATCTCAATGTCATACGGGGGTAGTCTCGTCTGGGTTCCATAGCCCAGTTTTGGGAAGAAACAGAACAGACCCCACAGCTTCCCTAAACAAGGACATTGTAAGCATATACCAAACAGGGATGCATTTTTCAAAGTCAGAGTGCATATGCCTGAGAGGCGAGGGACCAATAGTCTGCATACAAATAAGTCAGATCTGTAAAATACACAAAACTCAAGTTCTGGAAAAAGACCACAAGTGGCCAAACAACCAGAACTTTTCGATCGCAGTTTACAGCTAGTGAAAGTTAAGAACATACACACAAAAAGAGAAAAAGAATGGCGGTAGTCATGTCTTTCCACAGCCTTCTGTCTCATGTACTTTCAGTAATTTCTGACACAGGTGATCCTCCATGAAACAATGCCACCTTCTCTCTAAGTCTCCCTCTGACTCTCTGCCTCTCCAATTTATTGCTGTCATGAGTAATCAAAGGCAAATCTGACTGCTGCCTTACGCATTTTTACTTTGTGTGTGCAAGCTTCAAGATTTTGCTGGGACTGACTAATATTTTTTTTTAAACTGGTTTTGAAATGGGACATTAAAGGACATTTTGTGTGTGTGTGTGATTTTTGCAGGCACAGGAATGGAACAGCAGCCATGGTGTGACCCGTCTGCAGTGATGCTGTAACCTCGACTAATACTAAGGTAACGCTAGCTTTTATCTTCTGATGATGCGACCAAATAAAGCAGACTGACCCCTTTTGATGTGGTTAATTTCTTTCCAGATAACCACATTACACTTTCATCTGTACATGGTTTTTTCTCATAATTTGTCTCATAATCTGTAATTATTATGGTGTTCTCATAAATTGTCTCATAATCTGCAATTATTATGGTGTTCTCATAATTTGTCTCATAATCTGTAATTATTATAATGTTGTCATAATTTGTCTCATAATCTGTAATTATTATGGCCTGGAGAGAATTAGGCACCTGGGTGTAACCAGCGGGTCTGGCCTGTGCATACACTCAGAGGAAAGGCAAGACGGACAAATAACCAGATTGTGACCAGTACCATCGGTATTGGAACTTTGCGCTGGCTGCTGAAAATGAGAACAGAGCACACATGGAAAAGCCCAGAGTGATGTGATGTCAATTTTTGACCCAACTCAACTCATAATTTGTCTATAAAACCATATCTCTTCAGCCCTAAGTTTACTTATAACATCACACAGACAATCCTTCGCAGAACATTTTAATCCCACCTTTCCGGAAAGACTCTCAACACTACACCAGTTTCTCTGCCTCGTGAATTGTCATGCTCGAGGTGTGTGTGTGTATGTGTGTATGTGTGTGCGTGCGCGCCCGCGCGTGTGTGTGGACACACACACAAGACTTTGCAAGAGTTTATACTTTAAGGCAGACTGTGAGAACAAGACTTTGCAAGAGATTATACTTTTAGGCAGACTGTGAGAACAAGACTTTGCAAGAAATTATACTTTCAGGCAGACTGTGAGAACAAGACTTTGCAAGAAATGATACTTTCAGGCAGACTGTGAGAACAAGACTTTGCAAGAAATTATACTTTCATACTTTCAGGCAATACTTTCAGGAGAACAAGACTTTGCAAGAGATTATACTTTCAAGCAGACTGTGAGAACAAGACTTTGCAAGAGATTATACTTTCAGGCAGACTGTGAGAACAAGCAAGAAATTATACTTTCAGGCAGACTGTGAGAACAAGACTTTGCAAGAAATTATACTTTCAGGCAGACTGTGAGAACAAGACTTTGTAAGAGATAATACTTTCAGGCAGACTGTGAGAACAAGACTTTGCAAGAAATTATACTTTCAGGCAGACTGTGAGAACAAGACTTTGCAAGAGATTATACTTTCAGGCAAACTGTGAGAACAAGACTTTGCAAGAAATTCACTGAGAAGAACAATGTCAAATTGTGTTGGTCATCTCATTAGAATGCAGCCACAACAACTACCAACACATGTGCTACACTTCAAAAGATCTGATGTCAGGCACCCAAAATTTATGTGGACTGATAGCATTAAAGACACTACACATTCACACTAAGCAACAATAGGCAACAAAAGCTAGTGCTTCTTCTTCTTCTTCTCTTCTCTTCCATCATTTTCCTCAGTGAGGTGTTGGGGGTGACAATATGAGGATCGTTTGTGCGCTTTCTTCCAATGCATTGTACAAGTTGGTGCTCATTTCTGATAGGTTGCTCCTGATAATGTCACTCTATTTCTTGCACGGTCTTCTCCCTGCTCTGTGTTCATTATATTTCTTCAGCGTGGCTCTCTGTGGCAGTTGGTACCAGGGCATTCTCATCAGGTGGCCAAACCATCTCATTTGTTGTTCTTTAATGAACTGCATGACTGGTTTCAGTCCTAGCTAGTGCTACTATCGAGAAATGGACTGCTACCCACGACGCTAAATGACAAAAGTTGAATTGATGATGATGACAACAGACATTTCCAATGAGTTTAATAAAAAAAGCTCAGGAAAAAAAGCCATTTCATGATTTCTAGATAGCACAAATAATAAGACACTTACCGCAACCCATTTGTTTTGCATAACTTGTACAATATCAAGTCTTTTGTCTGGGTCTGTTCGCAGCAGGCCTCTGATTAAATCTTTGGCTGAAAAGGAAAAAAAATTACTCCAATTTTACGCTGCCACTATCATCAATATGCAGCTTTGGGACAGCACAAATTACAGTGAATCCAAAGGTGAGGACAGGACACATACTTAGTAACAATATGATTATAATGTTCTTGTCCTCGTATGTGTTCCAGAGCCATATTTTAGGTGAGGGGAATAGACTCATTGCCCCCCTCCCCCCACAAGCAATTCGCAGAAGGGAATTATTTAGGGGTATTTCTTTCTAAAGCAGTGTGCATCTGTCTAAAAGGTGATGAACCAACAGTCTGCACAAAAATGTGGCAGATCTGTACAATGGATGTGCACACAAAACTCAAGTTCTGGACAAAGTCTGTGATGGATAAACAACCAATTTTACTGAGGAGTTTAGTTGGTGAACAGTAAGAAGAAGAAGAAGAAGAAGAAGAAGAAGAAGAAGAAGAAGAAGAAGAAGAAGAAGAAGAAGAAGAAGAGAGAAGAAAAGAAGAAGAAGAAGAAGAAGAAGAAGAAGAAGAAGAAGAAGAAGAAGAAGAGAAGAAGAGGAAAAGAAGAAGAAAAAGAAGAAGAAGAAAAAGAAGAAGAGAAGAAGAAGAAGAAGAAGAAGAAGAAGAAGAAGAGGTAGAAGAAGAAGAAGAAGAAGAAGAAGAAAGAAGAAATAGAAGAAGAAGAAGAAGAAGAAGAAAAGAAGAAGAAGAAGAAGAAGAAGAAAAAGAAGAAGAAGAAGAAGAAATAGAAGAAGACGAAGCAGAAGAAGAAATAGAAGAGACGAAGCAGAAGAAGAAAAAGAAGAAGAAGAAGAAAAGAATAATAACAAGAAAAGAAGAAGAAGAAGAAGAAGAAGAATAAGAAGAATAAGAAAGAAAGAAGAATAAGAAGAAGAAAAGAATAAGAAGAAGAAGAAGAAAGAAGAAGAAGAAGAAGAAGAAAAAGAAGAAGAAGAAGAAGAAGAAGAAGAAGAAGAAGAAGAAGAAGAAGAAGAAGAAGAAGAAGAAGAAGAAGAAGATAGATAGAAGAAGAAGAAGAAGAGGAAGAAAAAGAAGAATAAGAAGAAGAAGAAGAAGAAGAAGAGAAGAAGAAGAAGAAGAAGAAGAAGAAGAAGAAGAAGAAGAAGAAGAAGAAGAAGAAGAAAAAGAAGAAGAAAAAGAAGAAGAAGAAGAAGAAGAAGAAGAAGAAGAAGAAGAAGAAAAAGAAGAAGAAGAAGAAGAAGAAGAAGAAGAAGAAGAAGAAGAAGAAGAAGAAGAAGAAGAAGAAGAAGAAGAAGAAGAAGAAAAGGAAAAAGAAAAAGAAGAAGAAGAAGAAGAAGAAGAAGAAGAAAAAGAAGAATATCCTTGCACAAGCTAAAATGAATAAAGGCAGAGAGTAATGAAGATATCTTGAAAGCATAAACTCACAAAGAAAACTGATTACTCACACCAGAAAAAACAAAACAATTTACATTCTTCTGACTTGTCATGAAAAGCAGAACTGTCAAGACAACAGCAGTTAAAGTAAAAAGAGACAGGGGAAGACTAAGACAGAAGATGGACAATTTGGCATAAACATATATTTAAATAACACAGGAGAGTAGTTTTATTGATACAGCAGTATCATTAAAACTCTACTCTCCTATGTTATGTAAACAGAAAGACCACATCATCAATTCGAAGTTGCCATGGTAATTACCTGACTGATTTTGAATAAACACCTGTATCAAAAATGACTGACAGTAAATATGACAGAAGGCTGTGGACAGATATGTTTACTGATGTGACATGAAATGGACTATAAGAAGATGAAAAATAGCAAACGTTTAGACACACAGATACACTACATGGTATGGACTTAGAGGAGGATGACGAGATGTAAACATTGTAAAACATTAAACACACGAACAACAAAGTAAGAACTAAAGGGTGAAGAAGAAAAACAAAACAATGTAATTCATTTAAACACACACAACAAGCAAACAAGAGCTCTTACCTTCAGAACTAACCCTGCTCCACTCAGGGTTAGGGAATTCATACTGACCATTACGTATTCTCTTCTTCATTCCTGGAGAGATGGCAGCTCCGTGATTGCTATAGAATGGGGGGTAGCCACACAGCCTGAGCATAGAACAGTACAAAGTTCACATTTCCTGCTGTTGACTGATTTATTAGTTACTCTTCTTCTTCTTCGTAATTATCAGCTGTAAAGTCTAGCAGAAAGTTTGGGTTGTTCACTCATTTCTGGACTTGAGTCTTGTTCGAGAATCTGAGTTTTGTGTGTACATCCGTTCTGTAGATCTGGCCTATTTGTATGCAAACTGTTGGTTTCTCACTGCTCAGGCAGATACACTCTGATTATGAAGGAAATATCCCAATTTATTTGGCTCTTATGACATGCTTGTTATGGAGTAGTGGGTCTATTCTTTTTTTTTGCTCTTCATAATTGGGTCCTGGAAACCACACAAGGTTCTCAATACAAACAATGAAACTGATTTTACCTGGTTGCTGTACTTTGATGGATCTTCTTTTTCTTTCTTCTTGGTGTTGGTTTTATGTTCTCAGATCAGACTGTCAGGCAGACTGCCTCTATGAACATGCATGCCAGTGGCAGGTCCTCCATGGTTTCACATAGCTAGCGTCGCACACTTTGCGTTTGAGACCATGTTTCTCATTGTACTTTGACAGTCTTCTCCTTTTTTCACCAGCTGTAAGCTCCGGAGGAAAGTAGTGGTTGTTTATCCATTTGGACTTTTGGAATTTTGCGTGTACGTCCATTTTACTGAATGATTTGTGTGCAGTTAGTAGTTCCTTGCCACTCGGGCAGACGCACTCTGACTTTGAAGAAAGCTCCCAAATAGTAGACTCATATGACATGTTTATTGGGGAGGCAGTGGATCTATTCCTGTGTTCCCCCACAATGAGGCTCCAGAACTTAAACGGAGATGGCTGGGCATCTTCTTTGGTTCGGTCCCAATATTTCACCACAAATGACGTCACGGGACAGCCCAAAAATTGTGAGGGTGGTAAGAGAGTGCTTTCCCGTTGCCTGTGTGTCTTCCAAGGCATTGCCAAGCGTTGCCAAGGTTTTGGCGCGTTTCTTCTTTCAGTGGCATTTTTTCAGCAACTTGTGTTTGCGATGTCTCTCCAGCTACTTGTGCGTTCAGTCTTCATCGCCATGAATTTCCTGAAATCGGTGCCTGACAAGGAGAGTATTATTGCTTTCCTGCAACATCATGGCATTCTGCATAGCACCAAACGTTGTGGCAATAATCATGTGATGGTGTTACCACAACAATAGTCTGTCGTCCCTGCTGCTGCTATTGCCGCAACAGCAGGTGCCGCATTCCAACCTCTCTCCAGATATACTAAGGAAAAAATTGTTCTGACTGTCAAGTCATGTGTGAACCCAGCAACATACATCTAGAATGACTGACCCTTTTTAGGGCCACTCCCCACAGTACCACATTTGGCAATTTATCCTGCCCGATTGCACATTGAGTTTCAAACAAATTGCAAAACGGCATCCTCCTACCTAGCAAAAAAACAAAAAACAACAAAAAACATTGCTCTTAGGCCGTTAGTGACATCTAGTTTTCTATATTCCAAGATGTGAGCGCTTTTAATGACCCCAAAACATCTACACAACTTGGCCCTAACCCCAACCCACATGCGTCCCATGAAAGAGTGTAGCCCAGGTCCCACCACTGTATGCAGCCTAAGTCCTCCTCCAAACACACACAAAAACTGCATCCCCCCGACTGCACAGAGTCCATAACACACAGAAAAAGCACACCAAAAAAACAACACAAGATGCATACAAAACTGAAAACTGTGCAGTGCAAAACTGCATAGCAAATAAAATGCCAAATTACTACACTATATAACATCCCCTGAAATATTAGACTGTCCCTTGACCTGTGGATTTCCCATATTTGTGGTGAAATACTGGGAAAGTACCGATTCTTCTGATTCTGTGTTTGCCCTTAAAGGGCCAGTTGGCAAATTATTGTGTGGTTTACAACTCAACCTAGCAGAACAGTCCTGCATAGAATGATTTTTCTGTCTATAGACTTGTCACAAAAACATCCTTTATTTCTGTATTGTATTTTTTTGTTTAAAGCTAATCTATACTTTGTAGTAATTTACTGGGGTTTTTTTCCCCTAAACGCACCATTTCTCATTCGTCTTCCACTTCCAGACTTTGGCCGTTTCAGAACTTGAGTTCTGTATGCACATGCATTTCTCAGATCTGGCTTATTTGTATGCAGACTGTTGGTTCTTGCCTCTCGGGCAGATGCATCCTCACTCTGAAGAAATCATCCCTAATTATTGGCCTTGTACATGCTTGTTGGGGTGGGGGGGGGGGGGGGGGGGGGGGGGGGGGGGGGTGGGGGGGGGGGCGGGGGGAGGAGGAGGCAGTGAGTCTATTCTTTTTACACCAAAAATGGGGTCCGGGAACCCACAAGGGGAACTCCTAATTCAAAGCTGGTGGCACAGCACTGGTAAAAAAGATGGTAATGCAATGTACATAAACATCCAATTAGCAATACTTACAGAATATACATGATAACTCCTAGAGACCACATATCACACGATTTGTCATATTTCTCCGGACCTAACACTTCGGGTGCTGCAAAATAACAACAAATAAAACAATATAATATACACTACAAACTTAGGTCCACTAACAACCAAAAAAACTATATACTGTATACAGCAGTGATTCACAAACTGCACCACGGCACCCCGGGAAGCTGTGACCTCTTCACTGCATAAATATTCAAAGATACGCCAAGTTTTTTTTTCTCTAACATACGAATAGTCATACTTTTACTTAGGTTTGAGCGCCGTGGAAACGTTTTTATTGGGGGAAAAAGGCGCTGTGACTAGGAAATGTTTGGGAAACACTGGTAACAAACATTCTTCCCTTGTGGGCACCAGGGCCCCATTGTGGGGAAAACAAGAACAGACCAACTGCTTCTTCAACAAGCAGGTCGTAGGAGTCGACTAACTGGGGGCATCTTTCAAAGTCAGAATACCCCTGCCCTCATGCATCCGAGAGGCCAGCAGCCAAGAGTCTGCATATAAATAAGCTAGATGTGTGAAAGAGGTGTGCACGCAACCCTCGGGTTCTTGAACAAGACTAAAGTTTAGAGGTGAGCAAACACCCAGAGCTTTCGGCCGGAGTTTACAGCCAAGGAACTTGAGGAAGAAGTGGTATACAACATGAACTGATATTCAACTGTCATTACAGTCTATAGTTACCACTTTTGCTGTGTAGGCATGGTGTCTATAAGCCTGAGGATTTACTGTCACATGGCTAGTGCTGTCGACACGCAAGTTAAGAATTTTATTGCTGCCCCCCGACAAATTAAAAATCTGCAAATCTAATGGGAAGATTCAAACCCGCGTCTCCTGGCTGAGAATCAAGTGTTCCTACTGTTCGGACAGTCACTCCTTTATTAACAACAAATTATATTGCACACAACATAACCTATTCCTTAGCAACAGTTAGCTAGCATTATAGCGTTTACACGCTGTAGACTCCGACAAAAGTTCTGGTTGTCTGTCAAATTCCGGACTATGGTCTTGTTAAAGAACTGATTGTGTGTGTGCATATACATTTTACAGATGTAGCTTATTTATATGCAGACTGCTGGTTTCTCACCACTCAGGCAGATGCACTCCGACTTTGAAGGAAAAACCCAAAATTAGTGGTTTCTTACAAATGCTTCTTTGGGAAAGTGGGACTATTCTTTTTCTTTACCCCAAAATAGAGCCCTGGAAAGCACACATGGTAGTGGGCATACCAGATAAATTGAATTCTTAACAATAGGATGAAATCTTTCAAATGTTTCTAATACACACAACAAAATCGATCAAATGTTCCTAATATAGACAATGAAATCTATCAAATGTTTATAATAAAGACAATGAAATCTATCCAATGTTTCTAATACAGACAATGAAACCTATCAAATGTTTCTTTAATAAAATCAATGAAATCTATAAAATGTTTCTAATACAGTCAATGACATCTTAATACAATCAATGAAAACTATCAAATGTTTCTAATACAGACAATAAAATCTATCAAATGTTTCTTATACAGTCAATGAAATCCATAAAATGTTTCTAATACAATCAATGAAACCTATCAAATCTTTCTAATATAGACAATGAAATCTGTCAAATGTTTCTAATAGTCGATGAAATCTATCAAATGTTTCTAATACAGTCAATTAAATCTATTAAATGTTTCTAATACATTCATTGAAACCTATCAAATGTTTCTAATACAGTCAATGAATGAAATCTATAATATGTTTCTAATACAGACAATAAAATCTATGTTTCGAAAACAGTCAATGAAATCTATCAAATGTTTCTAACACAATCAATGCAATCCATCAAGTATTTATAATATGCACACACAAAAATCTATCAAATGTATCTAATACACACAACAAAATCTGTCAGAAGTTTCTGATATTCTTAGCGAAATGTTTCACATACAGAGTAATCACTCTCAAAAGATCACATACCAACATAATACGGTGTATAGCAGGGTGTTTGCAATGATTTGCGCTGACCAATTTCTTTGGCAAAACCAAAATCTGTTAATTTGAGAATGCCCTTGTCTGTTTTATCTGAGTACAGCAAATTTTCAGGCTGCAGAAGATACAAAGCAACTTGGGTTACAACCGCCATGAAGATGTGAAAATGCTTGAGTTTGAGGGTAGAATACACAATTTTAACAATTTAAGCCTGCGAAAACACCTTTAGGTATATAGGGAATATAGGGCTAGACCTATATTTGTATAGACCAATCGGCACCTGGTAGGCGATGTGGTCAGCATTACCCCGGCCACCTCTACTTCCTGTAAATGTACCTGCTACCCACTCAAGGCTGGGTTAACCTGGTAGTCAGGGTCATTTTTGAAGAAAAAAGTATGTCTCCGTTAGAAAGCGAACCCACAACCTTCTGATCCGCAGGTGGGTGTCTAGCTGTCAATGCCACGGACACTCCCTTGCAAAAACTACTTCTGCTTCTTCTTCAACCTGTGGTCCCGGAAACGCAAAAACAAAAAAAAAAAAACAGAAACCTATAGGAATTCATGAAAATTTGTTTAAAAAACCAAATCAATTTTACACAGGTCAGTAATTAAAAAAAAAAAAAATTTCATAGTGACTTGTGTCATGACTCCTTGACCTCCATCACTTAGTCTAAACGGGAAAATTTGATGTTAACATGGCTATAAAAAAAAGCTATTTGGTTCACAGGAAAACATCACTAAATGCTATATTTAGCTGATATATTCATATCCTGATTGCATAAACTTTTTGCGCTGACATGAACTTAAGCAAAAGCATTAACTGTGCTTCTAGTAAAACCTTCACTGTCAACACGGTGGAAAGGTGACATTTACAGGGAATTGGACCCAACAGGAGCTTTTGGTTTTACAGCTTCTTAGGGTGTTGGCGTCTGTGGCTTAGGCGTTGCAAATGCGCTTTGTAGTGCTGGAGTGCCAGGTTCAATTCCAGCTGCGGACAGTCTGCCTTGCGTTGGTTTCGATAGTGGTACCAAGAGCTGACCATTCAGAAGGAAATGGCAAACTACTGAACGTACAATTTGCCTAGAAAAATCACAACAACCAAAAAATTTGCTGGGGTAGATTCTGCAACGTCCTGTAAAGCATACGTAACTAACTTTTTTTTTAAGAGTGACAGGGTTTCGACAATTGGATTTTTTTTTTTTCGATTATTTCTCATTACTATAGTTTTACTGGTATTCATAAAGCTTGAAGTGTCGCAGAGAGGAGATAGATGTATTTTTCTGTCTTTTGCTAGTTGTGTAGCTGGTGTTAATGTCATATCGCGTTTCTAAAGCCTCTCTTTTACTCAGTCCACCCATCTCTTTCTTGGTCGGCTCTTGCCTTGTAGCCTGCTGCTGTTTTCATGTGGTAGGCTCTAGCTGCTGGCTGATTTTGTTCCATTCTGACCAGATGACCAAACCATTTGATTCTTTAATGGTCTATGAAATTATTTACCGTTACCGTGCCTACCACTGTTCTTAGTCCTTCGTTGGTAACTCTGTCTACTCTTGCTTTCCCCGCCACATTTCTTACACATATAATTTCACACTGTAATTTTGTGCTTACATTTTTCTAGGGGAATATCCATAAATATACAGGTAAATAGATAAATATATCTTACCAATACTTATGCTATCAATGTCAAACATGGACACAGTCTTCAGAAAATAGTCAGAAACAGAAATGAAATGTTTATGTACCATGCTAGGTATAAAAAGGAAAGACTGAATTAGGAACAAAATCAGGAGAATCTGTACAGAACCAGTTTTGGTAGACACAAAACAATGACATACAGATACAGCAGTAACAGAGCCAGAGGTCAACCACGCAGACGACAACAGCAGACATATCAAAGACAATGAAAAGTACTTTATACAAAGCGAACAGAAGGGCCTGTTGAACAGATCTCTTCCTGCCCTAATGTTGCGAGGCATTCCAGGAGTAGAGAACAGAAGAAGATAGATAAATAATTACCTTTAAATCTCTGTGTGCTATATCCATGGAATGTAGATGAAATATTGCTTTAGCAATGTCTCTGATGATTGCGGCTGCCTCTGTAACAGAATAATTGCAATGCATGAAGAACTTGACCAATTACAATCTTTTGCAATATACAGCAACAAAACAAAACTAACAAAGAACTCAATATGTGCGGAAAAACAAAAAGGAAAAGCCATATTGTTGTTAATGTTCATGTTTGGCACTAGTAACAAAATTAACAAAGAACTGAATATGTGCGGAAAAACATAAAGGAATGAAGCCATATTGTTGTTAATGTTCATGTTTGGCACTAGTAACAGCATGCGAGTAAAAAACAAAGCACTGACTTGTGCTTTTTCGGTGTCAATTGTTACACGTTAATTAATCACCTTTTATCGCAGGCTTGTTGAGAGGTTAAGTCTAATGTCCAACTGCTTAGAACACTAGCTATCAGTAGCTTTTCAAACAAGATTTTTTCGCATACCCTGGATATACCGGCGTGATGCTGACCACATTTCCCATCTTGTGCAGATTGGTCTATAAAAATAAAGGCCTAGCCCTATATGCCTAAAGGCGTGGAAAAGGGACCTTTACTTTTTTTTTCCTGGGTATACCATAAAGAGGCCACAATATAAACGATGAAGTTCATTGTATCATCATTCAACACAAAGGTAAATTTTTAAAAATCTATTTTCAACCACAAGTAAAAAGACAGAAAATGCAATATACAGACATGTAACAAGATCTACCACCCTGTCCAAAACGACACTTTAGGTTTCTGTAAAGGGAAAGAAGAGAAGAGGCAGACCAATAAATGTAGCTAGATAGACAGGACTTCTATATATCTTCTTTTACCCCACCAGGACATCACACAAGCGATAAACACAGATGACACAAAGTGCCACCATGTGGATGAGGATCACCCGTAGAGAGGTCCCAGAAACCACATTCAGCCACTAGACCATATTTATGGCCTAGCTATATAGCGGCCCCTGGCAAGAGCCAGAGTAAGGCTTCAAATAACGAAAAATTGCATCCCACAAAGGTAAGACAAAATTATAGACAGGACTTAAACATGCAGACATTAAGTCCATTTCATCTGACTGACAGGGGTGCTTGGGAGCAGATCAGACAACAGCACTGGTGACCTAACAACATGTAGAGCTGTGGGACTATGATGATGATGTTAAGGGGGCAACAGGCCATTTTACCCCACCCATAATGGGGTCCCAGAACACTCACTGGAAAGTATGACACATGATGATAATGAACATCACAAGTGAGCTAATCTATACAAACCTCTTTCTGTAAATGCTGAGTCTGCTCTCTCTTGTATGCGATTAAAAAGCTCTCCGCCCTCCATGCTGTCAGATTTAAAAAAAATGTTTATTTATTTATAAATACAAATATATATTATATTTATTTATCAAAGATATGATGGTATATATCTGTAGCTTAGGTGTTGCGAACATGCTTTGTAATACAGAGGACCCCTTGTTCGATTCCAGCTGCGGGCGATTTGGCAGTAGACCAACAGCCTTGAGTTGAGTTTGACAGGGTCATCCAGAGCTGCGGATCGTTCAGGATGCAGTAGCAAACTACTACTATTTCTTGGTTCACCAGCTGTAAACTCCAGCGGAAAACCTGGTTGTTCATCCATGTGAACTGTAGCTTTGTGCCTGGGCCTGAGTTTTGTGTGTACATCCATCTCACTGGTTTATTTCTGTGTGTAGTTGGTTGTTTCTTGTCGCTCAGACAGATGTACTTTGACTTTGATTCAAGCTCCTAATCAGTCGACTCCTACGACATGCTTGATGGGGAGTCAGTGGGTATAGCCCCCCCCCCCCCTCCCCCCCAACAGGGCCCCGGAACCCACACATGACTGAGCAAACTACTGAAAGTAAAACTAATGTAAAACCACCTAGCACAGTGGCTCTCAAACTTTCTGAGGCGGCCACCCTCTAATACACTTCCCTCATACTGTGGCGACCCACAAACAATTATTTCCCTTCATAACTTTAATGAATATGTATTTTCCTATGGTCTTAGGCGGCCCATACGAAAAGCTCTTTTGATCCTTGAAAAAGTGTAGCGACCAGCCGGTGGAGAACTGCTGGTCTAGCAAAACCAAAGCAGCCAACAAATAATGGGGTGGTTTCGCAACATTTTGCAAAGGATACGCAACAAACAAACAAATATAGTTGATTAAGCTGCAATATTTTGCCCAGTTCAGTACATTTTCTGCTTCTTCTTAGCGTTTACCAAAACTCCAGTGGAAAGTTCTGGTTGTTCATCTACTTCTGGACTCTGGTCTTGATCCAGAACTTGAGTGTTGCCTGCTGCCTGCACATCCGTTTTACAGATCTGACATTTTAGTGTGCCAGAATGGGTATATTCTCTTGTCCCCCAAAATAGGGTCCCGGAACCCACAAAGGCAGCTCAGTACATCTGATTCTCAATGACATTTACAGAGACACACAGGTCTAGCACCATATACCTAATATGGCTTTTAAAAAAAATTAAGACCCTTTTCCTTATTATGCAGTAATAAAGGTCTTGAATGGACATCTGCATCTTGTGGGTTTTATATACAGTTTCAAAATTCTGACATACAAATGTTCAGAATTAGCTGCAGACAATCTGGCCAAAGACCGCTTTGCATTGATTTCAACAACAGCTGTGTTGAGTTTCAAGAACTGACATCACAGCTGAGGATAATTTCCCATAAGCACTCTGTCCGCATCTTCAGTAGCCAGCTAAGAGTCCCAACTTTGACGGTACCTGCAGCAGTCTGATCGTATATCCCTCTCACCTTTTCATTGAGTGTGGGGTGTCAGCCAGATCCCCTGGTCAATCCCCTTGCATAATTTTCTTCAGACCCTGATGATCTCATTGAGCCTCTTCACTCAATCCCAAAGGGCACTGACAACATCTAGCTTGTCTGCATCAGTTTACCACCGAGCGGTACAGAATCAGCTAGTCTGTCTGCTAGTTCATTTCCCAACAGACCTGCATACCCTGGAGAAAATATCCAAAGGAATAACTACTCTAACCCTCTGAAGCGAAGCGCTACCTGCCACTCTGCTCAGATCATAGCAAGCTTTGCGAGTCAGTAACAATCACAACATGAGTGTTCAGCTGATTCTCAAGCCAACCTAAGGTCGCAGAATATCAAGTAATTTAGAGAGAGAAAAACGGCAAACTACTGAACGTAAAAACACAAACAGCTGACAAATATCAAAGTTGATTTGTGTTGTCCTGTAAAAGAATATGCAACCAACTGTTTTTTGTTTGTTTTTTGTTTAAAAGGTCTTGTCCCTAATGCGTTCAGGCGCCCCACTGTGAGGAAAACAAGAACAGACCCGCTAGCTCCCCAACCGACATGTTGTTAAGAATTGACTAACTGGGGACTTTCTTCAAAGCTGGAGTAGATCTCCCTGAGAATCAAGGAACCAACAGTCTGCATACACAACGAATGTATATTCAAAATCTTAGGCCCTGGCACAAAGCCAAAGTCCAACTGAACGAACAACCAGGACGTTCGTTCCACAGGAGCTTACAGTTGGTGAACAAACAAGGTAATGAAGAAGAAAAGCTCTCAAAAACAATGCAACATTTACCATTCCATGACGACAAGAAGGCACCTCTGTCCTGAGTAATTATTCTCATAAATATCGTGAATTTTAACAATGTGGTTGCATGCCAGGCACGCCCTCACGTGCAAATCTACCTCCCGCCGGGCTTTTGGCACATCTTTCAGAACCTGAAATGAAAAAAAAAAACTGTGTTAAAATCCTAAGGTATAATTTTTAAACAGAAAGTGCAGCCTGTATCATTATTACCTATGAATGGCCATTTCGACACATATGGTTAACTCAATGGCCATTTCCCTCTCATTCAATGTCTCTACCTCACTCTGTCTCTCTCCCATATTCCCCCCAATAACCCTTCTCCAACACTAAATCATACCATCACTTTAACCTACAAAAAAAGGACAAACCTATGAACTGAATCAATGTGTAACTAAAGCACTGAATCAATGAACCCGGCCAATTACCCACACTATAATTACACTTTTCCTATTCTGTCTGAGCTCAAGTTACACTTCACAATGGGCTCCCGTAATTGTGCCCATAGTTCAGTAGCAATCCCTGTGCTATATTTAGATGATCTAAAACCAAACTCAAACACTAGGAACAAAAACACACCATTACATCACAGGCTATTTTAGGCACAAGCAGCTGTGCACTTTTTAATCATCAATGTCAGCTCATTCATGTTCCTATCAAACACAATAGCTCTTTCCTCCCACTCAAATCTACAATAAACCTTTCCTAATTTGCTATTGTCTCGTCAGCAACAGTCAGCTAGTACCCGTCGATATCATCACAAAGAGATCTGGATCACACCAGAACCAAAAACCACAATTACCGCAGCACAGCAAGGAAGCAAACAACCGTAATATCAGGTGTGACTACACACCACAAATAAAAGGAAACCATATAAGACAGCTAAAGACCCTTCTTCGATATAGCAGGCCTCTGGGCGGCTGAAAGAGGATCAAATTTGGAATTTTTGTTGGACAAATTGGAATTGGAATTGTCTCGTCAGTATTTTTCCCCGCTGTTTTTCAGTAATGCCTTGTAACTGCCTAACCTTCTAGCACTGGGTCTATTAGTCTTTCTTGTAAAAGTCAAGATCCCTTTTCACGCCTTAGGCGCATCGGGTACATGGGAAGAGTGTCCCATATTTTTACAGACCAATCGGCACCGGATGGGGTAATGTAGTCAGCATTGTAACCAACTCACCATGCATTTACAGATTACACCTTACATAAGATACCTTTTCTAAACCCTGTATTCCCCAAGTAGCTGCTACAATCTCCTGTGTTAACCCGGATATTTTAGCCCCTCTAGATCTAAACTAATATTACTGTAGGAACCAAATATTTAGAAATAAACAAGCTAAAGTAATACCTTCCTGGGAAAGAAAAGGAGTTATGAAGGGCTCAGAATTAAAATATAATGCCCTGGAGTTTTCCACATAGCATGCAGACTAGATGACAGTAACAACAATTATAAGACAAAGAAGGTTGCAGATAACCACCAAGAAGACACTAAAATGGGGGAAAAAGGGATTAAGGAAGTGAGGATGACCCCCACCCCCACCCAAAGAACTCTAAAACAAACACTGATAACAGAAACCAAAGCTCCCCGTGTCGGTTCCGGTGAGCTATTATGGGGGGGGGGGGGGGGGAGGAATAGACCCACTGCCTGCCGAAAAGTATGTCGTAAGAGTCAACTAATTGGGAGCTTCCTTCAAAGTCGGAGTGCATCTGCCTGAGAAGCAAGGAACCAGCAGTCTGCATACAAATGAGTCAGATCTGTAAAACGAATGCACACGCAACACTCAGGTTCTGGAACAGGACTGCAGTCCAAAAGTGGACGAACAACCAGAACTTTCCACCACAGTTTACAGCTGGTGAACGCAAATAGGAGAAGAAGAAGAAGAAGTTATAAGACAAAGAAGGTTGCAGAGAACCACCAAACAGGCACTAAAATGGGAAATAAAGGGACTGAGAAAGTGAGAACGCCCCTCCACACCCCCTCCCCTTCAAAAAAAAGCACCCTAAAACAAACACTGAAAACAGAAGCCAAAGGTGCTGCACTGGAATCCATCCATGATATTGGACTGACTGCGCAGGACAGAACAGAAAGAAGGTATAGACTGCGAGCCCTATGTGACACATAATGGCTCAAGAGGACAATGATGACACAGACTAGGATTGTTCTTTGACTTCAGTCAGCAAAACTTTCTGCATATAAACAGAAGTAATCAAATACAGAGGTTTTAGGGAAAAAACTGGGTATACAAAAAAGAGCAACTGCAAGAAAGAAACAAAAACCCTTCAGCCACCATAAAAGGCACGATTACTCATTTAAAAAAAAAAAAAAAGGCTATACTAGAGGGAACTGGAAAAGCTGAAAGCAGAAGAGCAAGAGGTATAGTTATACAAGCGGGGAAAAAGGTGGACAAGCAAGGAGTATCAGCTATACAAAGGGGGGGATAACAGGAAAAGATGGCTGAGAACAAGATGCTGTCATCGGGTAGGTCACACACTGGAGAAAACAGCTAGCCACCTGCCGAATTCTCCACACAGAACACGAACTATACAGCTACTGCGATGATCCAGGCACTCCGTAGAAATTGCACTCATGAACTAAACGGCGCAGCTGTGAAATGAACCCATAACCTTCAGAGAGCGAGGGAAACGGATTGACCACTTCACCACAGAGCAGAGAATTAGTGAATGTGGTGAAAAGACGGGGAGGACACAGGTGAACTGCATGCAGTGGCAAGGGATAAGATGGCTGGTATGAGTCAGCTGAGGACATTTGATCCTCTGGTTAAAGATTACTGATTACACAGGTGCTCCGTCTCAAGCAGCAAGGTGTAGATGCTAACTGGTCCCATTGTGCACTGATTATACATACGTCATTCTCTTCCTCCCATTTGTACTTTCTTGTCAGATCCACTCCGAATTCCCTGTTCACACATTCTTACACATGCTATTTTATATAATCTTATGTCTTCCGTGAACATTCTTTCATTTACGGTCTTCAGAACATCTTCCTTGTCCAGTATGAGTGTTCCATTAGCTGTCGCTTTTGTAGCCAGCAAAATCCACTTTTCCATTCCCTCGTACTCTTGCATGTTGTGGATAGTATATCCACTTGATTCCCTGTAATGTTGGCGTACTGATGCTTGGTATCCACTCATGCCACATTTGTCCATTTTGAACCTTCTGCAGTACCGACTGAGAATCAGACACAATAATTCTTCTGCTCTCCAAATCAGAGCTGCAGTGACTGCCTCCAGCTCCATTATCATGGTTGAAGAGCAGAATAAGAACATCAACTCAATTAAAAAATCAGAGTCGACTGAAGTGCAGAACAGAAATTTCCTTTTTTTTTTAAATCAGAGACCTCTGGCATGTCATGATCGTCATTTTCTGAAGAAAAAACAGTCGAAGAAGAAAGAAGTCAGCCAAAAAATCAAATCTGCAATTATTATTCTAATTAACCTCAATTAGACATGCTTACGTTTTGTTTGCCTAACACTTGCTATGCATGCTAAAATCAAATACCCCTATTACATGGTGTGTATCTTGCTGATAACAGCACAGCTGGTGTAATTCCACACCTGATACAATGACACACTAGCAGTGTTACATAGAAACACCTGAAATGTTTTATGATCTTAGCTGCAACTTTTGTTTCTCATACGAAAAAAGATGATTTACTACAAAGGAAGAGCCACCATGGCAGTTCTCAAGAAGAAAAGATGAGGAGAAAAGGACTTGCTAGCCGGCCTCAATTGTCATGGCCTAGATTATATGAAGACCTAACATTCATAAATGAAACAGAGGTTATGAAGAAATTAGGAACGAAAATCAAAATGCTGAAAGAAATTTAAAGAAGAAAAAAAAGAAGTGACAAGACAAATATTTCGGCCATATTAAAAGACATAACTTTTTAAAGTCATAATGGGGGGGGGGGGGGGGGGGGGGTGAGGTTGAGGACAAGAGATAGATAATGATACAAGTAACAGTGTGCTGCAGATATACTGCAGCCAACCGTCTTTGTGGAGATGGCACACGACTGATTTAAAACTGTCATCCCAAAGGCAGTATTTGCTATGGACTGACTTCTGGTCAAATATGGTGGATTGGCCGGTTGACCAATAATACTTTCTTTTTCTTCTTCTTTGTTCACCAGCTTTAAGCTCAGGCGGAAAGTCCTGGTTGTTCGTTCATTTGGACTATGTGCCAGGGACTGAGCTTTGCATGTACATCCGTTTTACTGGCTTATCTGTGTGCAGTTGGTTGTTATTTTGCACTGGGGCAGATGCACACAGACTCTGAAAAAAGTCCCTACTTAGTCGACTTCTACGACATGTTTGCTGTGGAGGCAGTGGGTCTATTCTTGTCCCAGAACCAACACAGGGACAATGATGCTTTGAAAAATTATCTGTTTCTGGCCAGGATATTTTCATGCAGTTTTCCCATTTGTGGATTAAGAGTCCAAAGATTATATCGCAGAGCTACTGATTTTACTGCTTGGCGTGACACTGTAAACAATGGATTTTATATTTGTTTGTTTACTACTGTGCCCAGGATCATTTTGTGTTGGGAACTGCATTAACATGTCAGGTGGCTAATTAGGTTCAGAATGGTGTACTTATGCAGTATTGAGGGTGCAGCCAGCTTTCATAAGTGACTTGTTGCAATTCTAGTGGATACTGAAAGTGTTGGCACATCTGACGGCTGCATTATGCATTTACACTGTGTGTGAGCTTCAGGATTTGGCTGGAACTGACATGATTATTCACTAGTTTTAAAATGGGGCCATGAAGGACATTTTGTGTGAATTCCACCGGCACAGAAAGTCACACTGTGACTCATATGCATTGAAGTTAAAACCTCGACTAACTAACGACTAACAACTGTCATGAGACTGGAGTGCAATGCACTTATAAATCAGCATATGACATGCAGTGTGTGGCCTATTCTCCTGTACAGATGAGAATATCTAATAATGAAGAAAGAATATCAACTTCGCTAAGACCGGTCCCAAGCCCGGCTGTAAAAGGAGGAGGGTCTGGCTGAACCTGAGTGCTTCATGCGCCTCCGGAAGTAGTGGGTAACCGTGAATCAGCCAGACGGCCTGCATGGAGGCCGCAAGGAGGCAGCCCCTCCACCATGCAAAGGCACAACAGGCCAATCACCTTAAACCACGATTACAAGTAACTACAGAGAGAAAACCGGACGAATCTTAACGGCGACGAACTGGCATGGCTTACGGACTACGATTTATGGAACATGGAATATAAGAGGCATTAAGGGAAAGGAAAACGAGTTAGTAGGGGAGATGAGGAAAGCAAAATTAGGAGTCTTGGCTCTGACTGAAACCAAGAAAAAGGGGCAAGGAATCACAGATCACGATGGAAGTATGCTGCTCTACAGTGGTGTCCCTATGACGGAGAGAGCCAAGGGAGGTGTTGGCTGTATTGTGGCCAGGAATCAAGTTAGTAACATCAAGGGATGGAAATTCATCTCAGAGCGAATAATGATGTTAGATCTGAAAGAAGAAGATAAAATTGTCAATTTTGTCATTGTGTATGGGCCAAATGAAGATGAGCGAGTAGATGTTAAAGAAGAATTTTTTGAACTGCTCCAAAGGACCATAGATGACTGTCACGATGAAATTATCCTCCTAGGAGATCTAAATGCCAGAGTAGGAAATGATCACTCTAGATGGGGTGGAGTGATCGGGAGATATGGTGAAGATGTTTTGAATGATAATGGCAAGCGACTTCTCAGATTCTGCAGGGAACAGAACCTTGTCATTACAAACACAAAATTCCCCCACAAGCGTATACATGCATACACAAGATGCGAACCTTCAAAAAATGAAAAATCCATCATTGACTACGCCATAGTTAAGAAAAGTTCATTCAAGTTTGTGAGAGATGCCAGAGTCATGAGAGGACCAGAGATTGGAAGTGACCACTATCTGGTCACAATAAAGAGAACAACTGAAAGAACTGCTCCAACAAAGCAACACCGACAACCGTGCAAGAAACCAAGCAACCAAGAAGGGATGAGGATTAAAGCATACAAGCTAAGAGAGCCAGATATTAAGGCTAGATACCAGGAGCTAATAGTGAAAGCAATAGGAACTGAAGAAGAATCATCAGAGGACACTGAAACCCTCTGGTGCAGATTCAAGAATATCCTCACAGCAGCTGCAGTAGAAGCATGTGGTGAAGTCCCGAGTGGAAGGCGGGGGACATAGGACACCTTGGTGGACGGAAGAAGTCAAATTGAAAATAGGAGAAAAGAAAAGGGCATGGAAGCAATACCTGGCAGCCAGGAACACAGCTGAAGAAATAGAAAAATATAAACAATATGTGGCACTCAGAACAGAGACCAAAAATATTGTGCTTAAAGCAAAACAGAAATCATGGGAAGAGTTTGGAGAAAAGTTGGAAAAGAATGCAAGAGAAAACCAAAAACTGTTCTACAAGACCCTTAAGAACATGAGGAAGGAGAAAGAGTGCCCACTTAAATTCATAAAAGACAAAGAAGGGGCTCTGCTTACTTCTACAAATGATATCATGTGCAGATGGAAAGAATACTTCTCAGAGCTCCTCAGCGTTGAGGGAAGTCATGACCCAGAAATAATGGACCTCACTGCTGAGAAGGAAATTCAATCATGGGGAAAATAACATCAGGATGGAAGAATTGAAGGCAGCTATTGAAAGGATTAAGCTGGGAAAAGCAGCAGGTCATGATGGTATAACACCAGAGATGGTCAAATATATGGGAGCCAAAGGTGAGCGCCTTCTACTGAAGGTTCTCCAGGCAGCCTGGTGTAGCAAAACTATACCAAAAGATTGGGAGATTGCCATCATTATACCTATTTTTAAAAAAGGTGATAACAGACAATGTGAAAACCACAGAGGCATATCCCTCCTCAGCGTTCCAGGTAAAAGTTACTCTAGAATTCTTGAGCAGAGACTTAGAAGTCTGGTAGAGCCACAGCTGGACGAGGCCCAATGCTGCTTCAGATCAAACCGAAGTACTCAAGACCTTATCTTCACACTGAGACAGATGAGTGAAAAAGCCCTGGAATATAAGAGTGAGATGCACTTATGTTTTTTGGATCTGGAAAAGGCATTTGACAAGGTACACTGGAACAAGCTCTGGGACTGCTTGGCAGGGAAAAACATCCCAGCACCCCTGATCAGTGCAATACAGAGTTTCTACAAAAGGTGCAGAAATTATGTAAGAACAGCAGACCAAAAGTCAGAAGAATTCAAGACCGCCAGAGGTGTTAGACAAGGTGATATTCTCTCACCTTACCTCTTCATTCTTATGATGGATGACGTCATCAAGACCTGTAAGGAGAAGACAAAGAAGTACTCTGTAGGGTACTGGAAGATGAGACCAATCTGTATATCAGAGCTGGCTTTTGCAGACGATGTGGCCCCGATAGCTAAATCAGAGGCACACCTTCAGTCCAACTTACTTGTCTGGAAGGAAGAGCTTGAAAAGAAAGGTATGACTGACCATCAGTATCTCCAAAACTAAAACCATGGTGATCTCAAGAGAGGAGAAGAAACACCAGATCATGATGGGACAGTATGCATTGGAGCAGGTTAACCAGTTCAAATACCTTGGAGTTGTACTTGACCAAAACGGAGGCATTAAGACTGAGCTGGCTACACGAAAAGCAGCTGCTGGGAGACTCTTCCAGGCCATAAACCGAGGGTTTCTTAGCAAAAGAGAAATTGGCAAGAGGACGAAAATGGCTGTATACCGCTTTACCTATGTACCAGTCCTGACCTATGGGTGTGAGTCATGGGCAATGACAACAGCTCACAGAAGCCAGCTGCAGGCCTCGGAAATGAGATACCTGAGAAAGGTCAAAGTCCGCAATCAGACAATACGTCAAGATCTTGATACCCAGCCCTTACTAACCCGAGTAGATCAGTCAGTTACGATGGTTTGGACATGTGTGCAGAATGGGAGAAAATCGGCCACCATGGCAAGCATGGAAGGCTAAGAACCAGGGAACCAGACCTCTGGGACGACCCAGGGTGCGCTGGGAAGACAACATCCGACAGTCCCTAACTGACAGAGGACTGGAATGGAACAAAGCCAGAAAGAAAACTGCGGATAGAGACGTCTGGCGATCTCTCTGGCAAACCTCTACACCCCAAGGTAGAAGAGGAGCGACTAAGTTAAGTAAGTAAGTAGAATAAAGAATATCTCTTGAAACTAGAAGTGGCAGAGATGTTATTCTTCTTCTTCGTGTTCACCAGCTGTAAACTCCGGTAAAAAGTTATGGTTGTTCATCCAATTTTGGACTGCAGTCCTGTTCCAGAACCTGAGTGTTGCATATGCATCCGTTTTACAGATCTGACTCATTTGTATGCAGATTGCTGGTTCCTTCCCTCTCCTTGAATAGAGAATTATCAATGGGAAATCAAGGATGTGGTACAATTAATGACAACAGGGAAAGACTGAGCGACTTCTGCACGGCGAATAGACTTGTTATAGGAGGAACACTATTTCCTCACAAGAATATACACAAGCTTACATGGATATCCCCAAACAGAAGAGATGTAAACCAGATTGACCATTTCATGGTAAACAGAAAATGGCGTGGGTCCCTACTCAATGTGCATGTCAAAAGGGGAGCAGATGTGGGAAGCGATCATCACCTTGTAGATGCTCTACTACGACTTAAAACTCAAAAAAGTTTACACAGACAGCACGTTACAATGTTAACCTTTTAAGAGAAAAAGACATTGCCACTAAATTTATAGTAGAACTCAAGAATAGATTTCAAACCCTATCAAGTGACCCAGAAACTCCAACTACAATCAGCATTCAAGACAGATGGAACCAGATCAAAGAAACATACAAATCAACTAGCAATAACATATTAGGAACCAGGAAACAACACCACAAAGAATGGATAAGTAGTCAAACCATGGACTATATTGCCAAGCGAAAAAGAATAAAGAGCCTCATAAATCACACTAAATCAGAACATCAGAAAGACAAACTAATGTTAGAATATAGCGAACTAAATAAAATGACCAAGAGAAGTGCCAGAGCTGACAAGAGAAGATTTATGGAAAATCTTGCAGAAACAGCATTAAATGCTGCTACACAAAATTACCCAGCAAATTTGAGGAAACAGAAACAATTATCACAGCATACCCATCAGAGATAACCAAGGCAGACTGCTCACCACAGAACAAAAACAAGACATGCAGTGGACTAAACACTTCTCCGACCTCTTAAACAGACCTGATCCTGAAAATCCCCCAGATATTCAACCAGCCTCTCAGGACATTGACATTATTACTGAACTACCAAGCAAACAAGAAATCCTTAAAGCTATCCACACTTTAAAGAACAACAAAGCACCAGGCAAAGACGAACTGCCAGCAGAACGTCTCAAAGTAGATTCCAACACAACTGCTAGCATTCTAGAACCATTGTTCAAGGATATTTAGGAAAAAGAAGTGTTGCCTGATGACTGGACTGAAGGAGCAATAGTCAAAATCCCCCAAAAAAGGAGACTTAACAGACTGAAATAATTGGAGGGAAATTACTCTACTCTCAGTACCAAGCAAAATATTTTGTAAAATCATCATAATTCGGCTTGAAAAAGGAGTAGATAAATGCCTACGAGTGGAACAAGCAGGATTCAGAAAGGGCAGAGGAACAACTGAGCACATCTTCGCCATATGTAACATTTTAGAACAATGCAACGAATGGCAGAGGAGAAGTATGTACAGTGGAACCTCGCTTAACGAGCATAATTTGTTCTAGAATCATACTCGTTTAACGAAAAACTCATGCGAAACAAATTTTCCCATATAAACTAATGTAAAATACGAAAATGCATTCCATGTCGAAAAAATTAGTCACAAAATGCTATGTTTAACGTTTATTCAAAGAAATTATATACATATTGTTAAGGAAAGTGAATCATCTTCATCTTTTCTTCAAACGCGGAACGAACCCACATGGAATGGGAATTTGATTTGCAGGAAAAAAAGTTGAAATAATTATGATACATAGCTAATTATTTTTACTAGAAAGATGTCCAGAGACATTTGTTTTTGCAGACGCTTCAAAATTTGGCTACAATTTTTAACACAGCATTATCATTAAATAAATTGGCAATGCACATAGCCACTTCCTTATGAGGGTGATGCTTCTCAATGTAAGATGCAACAGTTTGCCATGCTTTCAGCATTGTTCTTATTTCGCTTGAAGATTGTTGCTTTTCTGTTACCTCCTCTGACAAACTTTCCTCCAAAAGTTCTTGCTGTGGAACACAATGCAACTTCATAAGCTCTTGGGTGGTCAGCTCTTGGCTGTGCTCTTCCACAAGCTCTTCGATATCACTGTTATCAACCTACAATCCAATGATAGTGGCCAAAGACACAATCTCGTTGACTACAGCTTCCGCAGGTACTGTCTCGAACCCCTCAAAGTCACAGATCGACAACGCTCTCCGGCCAAAGCTTCTTCCGAGCAGAAGTTAGGGTTCTCTTGGTGATCCCTTGCCCCGCCTTGTCGATCATCTTGAGGCAGGCAACGATGTGGAAGTGATTTTTCCAAAACTCTTTGAGAGTGAGGTTGGTCTCTAGTTCAGTCACCTGAAAACAATGCTCGAAGAGTGCTTTAGTGTACAGCTTCTTGAAGTTAGAAATAACTTGATGGTCCATGGGCTGGAGTAACGGAGTGGTGTTGGGAGGCAGAAACTGGATCTTGATAAACTTAAATTCTACAGAGGATTCATGTACATATATCACAATATAGCACAAGTTCGAGAAAATGTGTGATCACAAACGACACTACGATTCTACTGGAA
>CAJHNH020000892.1:220977-258569 GCA_905116865.2 Candidula unifasciata
GAGAATATCTGATAATGAATAAAGAAATTCTCTTGAAACTAGAAGTGGCAGAGATGTTATTCTTCTTCTTCGTGTTCACCAGCTGTAAACTCCGGTAAAAAGTTCTGGTTGTTCATCCAATTTTGGACTGCAGTCCTGTTCCAGAACCTGAGTGTTGCATATGCATCCGTTTTACAGATCTGACTCATTTGTATGCAGATTGCTGGTTCCTTCCCTCTCCTTGAATAGAGAATTATCAATGGGAAATCAAGGATGTGGTACAATTAATGACAACGGGGAAAGACTTCTGCACGGCAAATAGACTTGTTATAGGAGGAACACTATTTCCTCACAAGAATATACACAAGCTTGCATGGATATCCCCAAACAGAAGAGATGTAAACCAGATCGACCATTTCATGGTAAACAAAAAAATGGTGTGGGTCCCTACTCAATGTGCGTGTCAAAAGGGGAGCAGATGTGGGAAGCGATCATCACCTTGTAGATGCTCTACTACAACTTAAAACTCAAAAAAGTTTACACGCAAGTTAAGACAAAGACAGCACGTTACAATGTTAACCTTTTAAGAGAAAAAGACATTGCCACTAAATTTATAGTAGAACTCAAGAATAGATTTCAAACCCTATCAAGTGACCCAGAAACTCCAACTACAGTCAGCATTCAAGTCAGATGGAACCAGATCAAAGAAACATACAAATCAACTAGCAATAACATATTAGGAACCAGGAAACACCACAAAGAATGAATAAGTAGTCAAACCATGGACTATATTGCCAAGCGAAAAAGAATAAAGAGCCTCATAAATCACACTAAATCAGAACATCAGAAAGACAAACTAATGTTAGAATATAGCGAACTAAATAAAATGACCAAGAAAAGTGCCAGAGCTGACAAGAGAAGATTTATGGAAAATCTTGCAGAAACAGCAAAAAATGCTGCTAAAGCATATGATCTACAAACCCTACACAAAATTACCCAGCAAATTTGAGGAAACAGAAACAATTATCACAGCATACCCATCAGAGATAACCAAGGCAGACTGCTCACCACAGAACAAAAACAAGACATGCAGTGGACTAAACACTTCTCCGACCTCTTAAACAGACCTGATCCTGAAAATCCCCCAGATATTCAACCAGCCTCTCAGGACATTGACATTATTACTGAACTACCAAACAAACAAGAAATCCTTAAAGCTATCCACACTTTAAAGAACAACAAAGCACCAGGCAAAGACGAACTGCCAGCAGAACGTCTCAAAGTAGATCCCAACAGAACTGTTGGCATTCTAGAACCATTGTTCAAGGATATTTAGGAAAAAAAGAAGTGTTACCTGATGACTGGACTGAAGGAGCAATAGTCAAAATCCCCCAAAAAAGGAGACTTAACAGACTGAAATAATTGGAGGGAAATTACTCTACTCTCAGTACCAAGCAAAATATTTTTTTAAATCATCATAATTCGGCTTGAAAAAGGAGTAGATAAATGCCTACGAGTGGAGCAAGCAGGATTCAGAAAGGGCAGAGGAACAACTGAGCACATCTTCGCCATATGTAACATTTTAGAACAATGCAACGAATGGCAGAGGAGAAGTATATACAGTGGAACCTCGCTTAACGAGCATAATTTGTTCTAGAATCATACTCGTTTAACGAAAAACTCATGCGAAACAAATTTTCCCATATAAACTAATGTAAAATACGATAATGCATTCCATGTCGAAAAAATTACTCACAAAATGCTATGTTTAACGTTTATTCAAAGAAATTATATACATATTGTTAAGGAGAGTGAATCATCTTCATCTTTTCTTCAAACGCGGAACGAACCCACATGGAATGGGAATTTGATTTGCAGGAAAAAAAAAGTTGAAATAATTATAATACATAGCTAATTATTTTTATTTTTACTAGAAAGATGTCCAGAGACATTTGTTTTTGCAGAAGCTTCAAAATTTGGCTACAATTTAACACAGCATTATCATTAAATAAATTTGCAACGCACATAGCCACTTCCTTATGAGGGTGATGCTTTTCAATGTAAGATGCAACAGTTTGCCATGCTTTCAGCATTTTTCTTATTTCGCTAGAAGATTGTTGCTTTTCTGTTACCTCCTCTGACAAACTTTCCTCCAAAAGTTCTTGCTGTGGAACACAATGCAACTTCATAAGCTCTTGGGTGGTCAGCTCTTGGCTGTGCTCTTCCACAAGCTCTTCGATATCACTGTTATCAACCTACAATCCAATGATAGTGGCCAAAGACACAATCTCGTTGACTACAGCTTCCGCAGGTACTGTCTCGAACCCCTCAAAGTCACAGATCGACAATGCTCTCCCGCCAAAGCTTCTTCCGAGCAGAAGTTAGGGTTCTCTTGGTAACCCCTTGCCCCGCCTTGTCGATCATCTTGAGGCAGGCAACGATGTGGAAGGGATTTTTCCAAAACTCTTTGAGAGTGAGGTTGGTCTCTTTAGTCCAGTCACCTGAAAACAATGCTTGAAGAGTGCTTTAGTGTGGAGCTTCTTGAAGTTAGAAATAACTTGCTGGTCCATGGGCTGGAGTAATGGAGTGGTGTTGGGAGGCAGAAACTGGATCTTGATAAACTTAAATTCTACAGAGAAGTCATCTTGTAGGCCTGGAGGATTCATGTACATATATCACAATATAGCACAAGTTTAAGAAAATGTGTGATCACAAACGACACTACGATTCTACTGGAACGAGTGCTAAACATAGATTGATGTAACATGCGCACAATCCGGGACTTCCCCTCTCCTCGCCACTCGTTATGTGAAACATCGCTCGTTAAGCGAGTCATTTTTTTACAATTTGTTTTGCTCGTTATGCGAATTACTCGTTATGATAGGTGCTCGTTAAGCGAGGTTCTACTGTATATTAATTTTGTGGACTTTGAGAAAGTTTTTGACAGCGTCCATAAAGACGGTCTGTGGACAATTTTACGACATTATGGAATTCCAGAAAAAATATTCAACATAATTGCTCTCTTTTAAAAAGACTTTTCCTGCAGTATAAAAAATTACAATACATCTTTCCCAGTAAAGACGGGTGTAAGACAGGGAAGTGTTATGTCATCTCTCCTCTTCAACCTTGTGATTCATTGGATACTAAAGAACACAGTAGACAGGACATTAGGAGGCATACGATGGACTCCATTCACCATGCTTGAGGACCTTGATTTTGCAGATGATATAGCAATCCTATCACATAAACATGAACATAAACAAGAGAAAAGTAACAGACTACACTGCACAGCAGAAATGGTGGGACTGAGAATAAATACAAAGAAAACTAAAAGTAAAGTAAAGTAAAGATAACTTTACACGCCCTTAGGCGCATCGGGCAAATGGGAAGAGCACCCATATTTTTAGACCAATCGGCACTCGGTGGGTAATGTGGTCAGCATTACGCCGGCCGTCTTTACTTTCCCAGGACAGCCCATCCTGGTACCCATTTGAGACTGGGTCGATCTGCGACGTCCCATACCACGATAAAAATCCACGCAGGTTTCGATCGCGGTACGTTGGATTACGAGTCAGACTCCCAACGCCTTAGCCACGGACGCCGCTAAAAAGAAAACTAAGATCATGACAAACAGTCCAAACCAACAACCAGTGACCATAAGTAACCAATCACTTGAAAATGTAGAACATTTCACATATCTTGGCAGTGTGGTGTCCCTACTGGGAGGGACAGAGGAAGACATACAGTCACGCTTGAACAAAGCTAGAACTGCTTTTGGAAGGATGAGGCAAATCTGGAAATCCAACAATTACTGCAGCGGAACAAAACTCTGACTCTACAAGAGCATCATTTTGCCAGTTCTTCTTTATGGAGCGGAATGCTGGAGAATGACCAAAAAGGATGCACACAAGCTGTCCACCTTCCACCACACATGTCTACGTAGAATTTTCAAAATTTTCTGGCCAGATACAATCTCAAACACTAAACTACTTCAAGCCACAAACCAAGAAACTTTAGACAGTATGATTACCAAAAGAAGATGGAAATGGCTTGGCCACGTTATGAGAATGACTTCTGATATATCTGCCAAAACAGCTCTCACGTGGACACCAGAGGGAAAGAGAAAACAGGGGCACCCAAAAACAACATGGAGACGAACGATGGAAAGTGACCTGAGTGCGGCATCTTTGACATGGAAAACTGCACTGAAGATTGTACAGGACAAGAAAGCATGGAAAGTCCTCTCTCAAGCCTCATGTGCCACTAGGCATAAGGAGAACTGATGATTGCCTCTCAGGCAGATGCACTCTGACTTCGAAGGAAGCTTCCAATAAGTTGACTCTTACGACATGCTTTTGGGTAGGCAGTGGTTCTATTCTTTTTTTCCCCCTATTATAGGGCCCCAGGGCCCACATAGGGAAGAGATGTTATTGAGAAGAGAGGTAAGAATATTATGAACAAAGAAGAAAACAACTGCTGAGGTACTGACAGCTTTTTGTGTTCCATAATCATAGATCAAAACCATAAGGAAATGACAGATAACAATTTCTGGGGCATATCAAGAGAAAAGAATTGAACAGAAACTATAGTTCAAAAGCATGGGAATTCTAATACTCATACAAACCAGCCCTGCCTTCAACACCCCCTTGCCCCTGACAATCTTGTCTGAGCACTAGAGTATAGGTGTTTGGGTACTAGTGCACACCAGCCCTGTCCTAGTAGTAGTACAATAGTAGCAGTAAGTTAGTAGTTTAAAGAAGTACTTAGTAAGTAGCTTAGTGCAGCAGAACTAAGTAGTAGCGTAGTAGAAGTAGTTAGTATCAACAGTGGTCGCTGATGGTAGTAGTAGTAGTGGTGGTGGTGGTGGTAGTAGTAAAGTAGTAGTAGTAGTAGTAGTATAGTAGTGGTGGTGGTGGTGGTAGTAGTAGTACTAGTAGTAGTAGGTTATCTCAGCCCTTGAGCTGACCTGCAATTTATAAAATAAAATAAAAATCTCAAGAAGATGCTTTTTTTACTAAGTACTCTTTTAATGAGTACAACAAAATACAATAGTATAGTTAAATGTAACTATAACTTTTTAACAAACAACACGTCTAACACGTTTATTTTATCTCATTTATCATCCATTCAATTCAAAATAAATTGTTCTTACTATAATCACATAAATAACAGTCGGATTTATTTAAATAGAAAATCCTCTCACTATCGGTAACAACTCAAATAACGTCTAACTTCTCTAACAGTAACCAACAAAAGGCTGAACTGTTACTGTGACTACTACTATACTATGACATGCCCCTCCTCAAACTTACCTTCAAGGCGTACTTCTGTTGTGTTACTCGGGAATAACATTCGTGAACTTTGCCATTGATACCTAACCCTAAAACTGAACCGGTTAATCTATAATCGTCCGAAATTGGATTCTTTTTCGGCTGAAATGGCCGAAGATGCCCGTGACCCATCATAATGACAAATTTTTAGTCGGAAAAGGTAACTGGAAAAGGTTTTTCAGTGTAATTTCACTAACTGGATGTCACAAGCATGAAACCGGATGTTGCGCCCCGGAAATGATATCTTTTGCTAAATATAGATTGGATGGACGGGATTAGAACATGGCTATTTCATCATCGTGGTCATTTAGTTCAAAAACCTCACTTATTTTTTTTATTTTTTTTTGGGTGGGGGGGGGGGGGGGGTCTTTAACTTAGCGTTCACTTTCTTTAAAAGTCCGGTGGAAAGTCATTTAGTTTCGTCTCTTGAACTTTGGTCTTGTTCCAGGACTTGAGCGTTGCGTGCACATCCGTTCTACAAATCTGGCTTATGATGTAGCTTTCCGCCGTAATTTTACAGCTGATAAAAGCTATTTAAAAAATAACAATAATTAATTATAGAAGGAGAGCTGTCGCTAGATAAACTGATACATGCTGTTGATGATCGCAGGTTGTTGAGATATACGATCTTTTTCTTCTTTTGTCGTCTCGCTGATACCAGATTGTAGCCCAGTGTCGTGGTTTTGTCTTCTCGCTGATGATACCAGATTGTAGCCCAGTGTCGTGGTTTTGTCGTCTTGCTGATACCACGTTGTAGCCCAGTGTCGTGGTTGTGTCGTCTCGCTGATACCAGATTGTAGCCCAGTGTCGTGGTTTTGTCGTCTCGCTGATGATACCAGATTGTAGCCCAGTGTAGTGGTTTTGTCGTCTCGCTGATACCAGATTGTAGCCCAGTGTCGTGGTTTCCTGTATTTGTCTTGCACTTTTCGGGTAGCTTTGGTGATGGATTTGTTCATCTTTTTGCAGGTTTCTACTACATCATTTATCAATATTTTTTTTAGTCTTCCTCTCGCCTTCCTCTCAGATATTCTACTGTAAAAAAAAAAAAGTCTTATACGCAGTTTGGCCTGACTGCATTCTCACTAGATGGCCGAACCATTTAATTCTTTGTCCGTCGATATAATCCAGACATGGTCTTATTCCAACTTTCTCTCTAATGCTGTTTTCGTAGCCCTGTCTCTTCTTGTGTTGCTAGTAACCTTGCGTAGACATCGCATTTCACATGTAGTGATTTTCTGTTCTAGAACCCTATTCATCGTCCATGTTTTGCACTGATAACATAAAGTAGGAATAAGGATGTTATTAATCATTTGCTGTTTCGCTGGAAGGGAGACATTTGGGGTCTAAACATTGGTGCTAACTTGTAGGTGACAGCATCTGCCTTCTGTACTCTGGCTTCTATCTCTCTGTCGAGTCTGCCATCCTCCGTAAATATGCATCTTAGATGATTGAATCTTGTTCTCCTTTGATTGTTAAACTGAACATTCATGATATTATGTTTTCTGTCTATTCTCGTTACCTCATTTTTCGCGGTGTTTATTCTCATATCATACTTTGTGCAGGTTTGATGTTGGGAGTCAATATGGTGTTGTAAATTCTGTTCTTGGTGGTGTATTAGGCACTGATCGTCTGCAAAAAAAAAAAAGTTTATTTTTTATTTTTTTAAAGTGTTTTCCCTCTGACTGACACCTGATAAGATGGCCAACCAGTCTGTCATTCCTTATGTTGTTCTTACTGTGCACTGACTATCTCGACAAAGAAACCATGATATTACCCAAAAGTTGATCTTAAATACAATAATCTCTTTCATTTAAGCAACAAATATTATTACACGGAGCAGATGAAGACAAAATAGTTGTTTCTATTCTTTAATGTGGAAGCATATGTTACAATTGGAATTCTAGTTCATTCTTCAGTTTCCCGTGTCTTTGGCTTAGCCTTGATAATTTGTGACGTAGGCCTAATCAAGAAGGAGCTGCCTTGTACTGTTACGTCAGAGTAGTAGCACAGAATATCATTATGTAGCTAACTTGAAAATTGACATGACAAATACACGCGCGTGCGTGCACACACATTCTCACACACTACAGTATTAACTGATACTAACCCAAACGCATTTGTGTGTGTGTGCGTGTGCAGGAAAACAATATTTGAAGTACTAAACTTTCAGCTGGAAATTAAATATTGATTATTATTATGATAATATTTGCGACTATTTTGTTTACTTTGTCAGTCGGGAAACTTTGTGCATTTCTGTTATTATCGACTTCCTGTCAAATTAATTTCTCTTCTGTTGATCTGTGTTGATTTACGGCTTTATTAAAATCTCAAGATCTAGCAATACAGATCCAAATGGTAGTAGACTTAATACTTCTTCTTCTTCTTCGCGTTCACCAGCTGTAAACTTCGGCGGAAAGTTTAGGTTGTTCGTCCACTTATGGGCTGAAGTCCTGTTCCATAACCTGAGTGTTGCGTGTGCATCCGTTTGACAGATCTGACTCATTTGTATGCAGATTGCTGGTTCCTTGCCTCTCAGGCAGACGCATTTCGCCTTCGAAGGAAGCTCCCAATTCGTCGACTCTTACGACATGCTTTGCGTAGGCAGTAGGTCTATTCTTGTTTTCCCTATAATAGGGCCCCGGAACCCACACGGGAAGGAGTGAATACAAGACTGGAGCCCTTGGACCCCATCTTTGGTCATATACTGCCCCCTAACAAGCTTGCAATAAAATAAGACTAATCAGGTGTGTTTACATCGAGGTTGGAGTGCATCTGCTATCATCTTCATCGTGGTCATCATTATCACCATTATTAGCATGAAAATAAAATGGGATGCATTAAAAAAAGGTAAGGTGGTCAGAGAAAGGTCTGGACAAATATCTTTATCGACTGCAATAAGACAAGTCAGATGATTTATAGGAATAAAGGCAGTTTTACAGGTCATCAAAGAACATCAAATGAAGTGGTTTGGATATCTCATAAATGCCCTGTTACTATATACCACAGCGAGCAACACTGAAATGTTACAACGGGTATAATGAGAGGGGAAGACCTCGTAAAATTATGGAGTCATGACATAAAGAACAAATAGCCTTACAGAAATGAATATCAATCCTAATAGTACTCTTGACAGAGCTTATCAACGAATGTTACATATCTGGGGAGATGTAACATTCGTCTCTGTCAAGAGTACTATTAGGATTGATATTCATTTCTGTAAGGCTGTTTGTTCTTTATGTCATGACTCCATAATTTTACGAGGTCTTCCCCTCTCATTATACCCGTTGTACTTCACTGAGGTACAAGGTGGAAAAGAAGAAGAAGAAGTAAGACAAATGAAAGTGGAGATATATTGGGCTCACGCAGAAGAAGAAGATACATTCCAGTCTTCATTTCATATACAACTTGGCATGAAAACCAAAACCAGGTTAATATCCAGGCACTTCCGTTATACATTATGTGCGTATGAATACAAGATGGAGGCTACCTGCTGAAGAGATTCAAGCGTGCCTAGAAAGTGATATTTGTTTTCTCTAAGTTTTAGTTATAATGTCAAGTGTTATGAAGCGAAGCATGGATCGCGAAGGGTCTCCTGTAAGTAAAAGGTCGAGATCTGCCTACCTACCAGATCATGATGTAATGAGAGCTCGTATGAGCCCGACTGATTTTGAGAGACGCGACAGCCACAGAGGTGGAAAATATGAACCCCGGGATCATCACGCGTCGTTACCTCCCCCTCCTCCTCCAGCGTACGTCCCTGGATATCGAAGTGAGTTTCTTGTTCATGACGGCCCACCACCACTGCCACCACCTCCTCCAAGGCCCTATGATGCTCGCGGGCCACCTCCACCCGGTCCATATCCACCGCCACCAAGATGGCCACCTGAGAATGACTACAGATCTCTCTACATCAGTGGCATTCCCCAGCAAGGTTCCTGATCAAGTGCTTCGGGAAACGTTGATAGACAGTTATAAAAGATTCGGGGAAATGAATGTGAAAATAACCAATTCGAATGATCAGAGAGTTGCTTATCTGAATTTTCGTTATCCTGAAGATGCAAGAGAAGCTTTAGCGAAAGGTGTCAAATTTATGTTTGATCGCGAGTTAAAAATAAACCCAGTGTTTAATAAACGACGCAATAATCTCAGCCCAAGTCGCAGTGTTCCAGCAAGTGGGGTAAGCAGACCTCCACCAGAACCATTCTATCACAGCAGGCACTCACCGCCACCCTACGATAGACGATATCCTCCTCCGAATGGGTCACAGTATGCGGTAAAAGATGAGTACAGACCTGATCCATCATTACCAGGTGCCCTCCATCATGATTTAGACAAGAAAAATGAGAAATTTCCATATCACCTTGACCACGTTGATCCAGAATATGATGAGAAGGCAACGAGAACTTTGTTTGTTGGGAATCTCGATGTTAACATGTCAGATTTTGATTTACGAAATATTTTCGGGCGGTTTGGACTTGTTGAAGACGTTGACATTAAACGCCCTGTGCGTAATAATGGTAATGCCTATGCATTTGTTAAGTACATTAACCTGGATTGTGCTCATCGGGCAAAAGTTGAAATGTCCTGGAAAATATATTGGTAGGTTTCAGTGCAAAATTGGTTATGGCAAGGTGACACCAACAACGGTCATATGGGTTGGGGGAATTGGACCATGGGTGACCGTGGAAACTCTTGAACGTGAGTTTGATAGATTTGGTGCAATCCAGCATATTGAATGGCCAAGAAACAAAAATTTTGCATATGTTATTTATGACAGTATTGATGCAGCTCAGGCGGCCTGTCAGCAGATGAGAGGATTCCCTCTTGGTGGCCCTGACAAACGGCTGAGACTTGATTTCGGAGAGAAAGATCACATCACTCGCAGCCATAGTCTGCCTGATTACCTGTATCCTCTACCAAAAGATCATGTATATAGTGCACCTGAAAGACCTCCTGAGCCATGGAGGGACATTCCACGACTACCTGATGCAGCAGACTGGCAGAGAGATTATAGAGCCCCTCTTCCTGAAGCATACCGTGATGGAGGACGAAGAACTGAGGAGTACGCTTATGATCGTAGTGGGGAAAGACGTAAAGAACAAACTCCAGATTACTCTAAGCCTTCATATGTTAGTCAGCGATCCCCGGAGAGAGGAAGAGATTATAGAAATGAGAGAGGACAGTCTAGAGAGTTTAGGGATGATAGAGGCCAGTCTCGAGATGAAGATAGGCATACTGAAAGGAGAGACTATCGGGCTCCTAGTCCACGTGAAGATTATATCAACAACCACTGTCGTACTTTAGCAGACTTATCAAAAGTGCTGCCTGTTGCCTGGAATGGTGCCCTTACCTTGAAAAGCTCAGCTTTTGCGACTAGCATGCATGTTGTCAGTGGCGATGTCAGACTAGTAGATACACTCATGCGAGATCCTACTTCAACAGAATCTCCTGTTCTGAAGATAACCCAGCGCCTTCGCCTTGATCAGCCAAAATTAGATGATGTTAGTAGGCGTGTTGAAGCAGCTGGTCCTCGTGGTCACTGCATCCTTTTAGCAATGCCAAGCTCCCTTCCGAATTTTGAAGAAAGCACGATTCAGCAGCGGCCACTGAAAAATCTGGTCACGTACCTCAAGCAGAAAGAGGCAGCAGGAGTAATCTCTCTCCCTCCTGTTTCTATCACTGGAAAGAAGGATATTGGTGTTCTTCATGCATTTCCACCATGCGATTTTGGCTTTAATTTCCTGAAAAATCGGGCTTCAAAGCTGTCATCAGAATCAACAAAGGAGGATCATCTGGTTATTGTGGTGATTAACGGGGCATCCTAAAGGTCACGGGTATTTTTTTTAAAACATTAATTTAGCATCCTAGATCATCACTGAAAATGATTATTACAGATATATCTTTCATTACTATTTCTTATCCATTTATTCATCTTTCATAACTTCATTCATCAGTATTTGATTTTATGTAAACATATTAGGTTAGCTTAAATTTATGACAAGATATCATTGTATGAAACTATAGTTTATATGGATGGATGTTGATGTGATAATTGCAAATGTATTTTTAGTGGATAAGCTCTTCATTTATAAATTGTCTGAGTATATATTTTAGTGTATCAGTTGTACTCTTTTTGGAAAGAATAGGGGATAAGTTTAAAGTGAATGTGTGCATTTGCTTTAATTGTTGTGTTCCTGATTTCTGTTTTATTTTCTCTCTCTGCCTTGCCCCCTTCCCCCGGAATATTTATGTTCATCATTTAATTTTGCCTTGCCCTCTTCCCCCGGAATATTTATGTTCATCATTTAATTTTGCTACTGCATTTGTTTTAAACTTTCTATGATGCCCACACTTTTTCTCTCTCAAATTTCTGCATCTTTTTATATTTTGCAGGTTGATTTCCAGTTTAAAAAAAAGTTTCATTGCGAGTTAAATTTTATGTCCTGTTTGGTCGTGCCTTACTCTTATACACGCAAGAGACTTAATTTTTTCAAGGTTGGGGGTTGCCTAAGGAGTAGTCGGTCATCAGCATGATGAAAGTTGGTTACATTTAATCTCCTGAACACATTCTGTTGCCCTGGTTGTTGTACACTTTCCTAGACTGCTGCTCACCTATCGCTTCATGGTATCCTCAGAAACTTGGACAGTGACAATAGACAAGCAATTTTGAAAGTATTTTGAGATCCTGGAGATGTAATAACAACAGAATATGTTATATTTCCTGGAAAGGGGGGGGGGGGGGGGGGTCAAATATCTTTAATATTTCATGTTTAAAAAAAATCAAACACTGAGGTACAAGAGGAACTAGGAATGTAACGTTGTACAAAGCAACAACAACAAAAATAAAAAAATGCATAAGTTAAATTTTCTAAACGTATTTGGAAGACATGGCACTCCTATAAAAAGCAATACTGAAAGGAAGAGCTGAAGATCAAGAGGTAGACAATACCACAAGTGTTAGAATAACATCAAAACATGGACAAACTGCAGGATGAAAGAGTGTAGTACTACCAAGGCAAGAGATATTGTTGTTGTTTTCATGCAGCCAGCCTTAATTCTGAAGATATCTCCTGCTTGATTTATGTCCTTTTTTTTTTCTTGCAAGATCTTCAGCATTGTCACCACAGTAACGAAATAGACATAATAATTGTAGCCAAGAACAAAGTTGCAAATTATAAACAATTATAATTAATTTCTAAGTCTGCTTCCTCTGTTTAAAATAGATTAGGATAATTTGAATTTTATAAGTTTTTTTTTTTTTTTTGAGAACTTGAACATTTATTGCTCTGGGTTTTGAGAATGGTTTGAGATGTTGAAATACATGTAATTTGAATTTTTTAGAGTAAATGCCATTTGGTTTTTGTCATTAGGTCTGTCCATAGCTCCCATATACTGGCAGTAATTGCTTCTGCTTCTTTTTTTTTTTTTTTAAGCATTAACTGGCTGTAAACTCAGGCAGAAAAATCTGGTTGCTTATCCACTTCTGGACTTAGGTCTTGTTCCAGGACTTTTGCATGCACATCTGTTTTACAGGTCTGGCTTACTTGTATGCAGGCTGTTAGTTCCTTGCATCTCAGGCAGATGCACTAGGACTTTCTTTTTCTTCTCCTCTCTACTCCTGAATGCCTCGCGGTATCAGGGGAGAAAGAGATATCTAGAACAGGCTCTTCTGTTCGCTTCGTATATAGTACTTTTCAGTGTCTGTGATGTTTCCGCGGTCTAGATTCTGCATGGTCGACCTCTGGGTCTGGTACTTTAAAGGAAGAAAATCTAATTAGTGGCCTTCTATGACATGCTTGTTACCAGGGCGGTGGGTCTGTTCTTTTGCTTCCTGGTAGGGCCTGAAATCCACATGGAGTCACCAGCAATTTGTGATATGCTTCCCAAGCCACAGTGCTAAACATCCTCTTTTGGTCTCTTGTCTCCTTAAATTCCTGTCTAGCGTTCATGTTGTCACAACACAATGTACTCCAGTTTTATACCTTCTCATAACATTTCAAAAGAAGGCAGCATGTTTCCTTCTGACATGAGTAACTACCTTTTGTTAATTTCTTTCAAAACATCTTTGATGATATTTGCACTATTAGTAGACTCACAGCCCATGGCGATGGTGAGTGTGACTGGCAAGACCCGCCTGTGTAAGGAAAAGTCTTCCACAATTATAGCATGGAATTTCAGGACCATTGTTGTCAACATTTGTGTTGTCTGTTTCTTCTCAGACGCTCACCTCTCATCCTATCTGCAGTCAATTACTCCTTCATTCTCATTCTGTTCCTGATGTGCCGCCTCCACACAACACAGTCTATGGCTTTTTGTCCGCACGAAGTCACCTCAGTACCCGTATCCTTTATGTCCCACAAAAAACATCATTTGCTTATGGATATTTTAGTGGATTTGCACACTAACAACGCAACCTTATTGTAAGCCTTGTTTTTTGCACCGTTATATTTCAGCTAATGAAGATTTTTGCTTAAAAAATGTGAAATGAATAAGCTTTATTAGTCGATGGAGATATCTCTGTTCATGATAATGATGTTGATCTACTTTATAGTTTTGCCATTGGTGAAACTTGTTATTCTGTGTCTTATGCTGTGGACTTGGAATATGTGAAAGCTGAACAGTTTACACCCATGTTGGCATGGCAATCTCAGTTCCTCTCCATATAGCTTTGTTCATTTGACTTTTTGTATTAGCAATCCCCTATATTTACCACTAATTAATATCACTGTGAGAGCTAATAGACTTTGATGGTTGGGGCATAGAGAATGGCAGATATAAACTGAGTCCGCGAATGAGTTGAATGGTAATAGACTTTAAAGCATACCGGGAAAACGATTGAGGAAATAATATATAGGCAGACCTGCACGTACTTGGGTGTCCCCAGCTAGAAAGAGAAAGTGCCACAGAGATGAATGGAAGTGTGTGATATCTGCAGCAGTTAACCTCGAAGGCTCAGAATGTAGAATAAACGTAATCCTCTACATTTGAAGAGAAGCTGGGGGAAAATATCTTAGTGTGTTTGCAGTACTGCCCTTTGACAGTTCTTGTAATTAGAATGTGCTTGTCTTTATGTGTGTGTTTGGTATGCTCAGATAATTGCTTTTTTTGCAAAAGATTTCCTTTCCAGGGCAACACTGGCACACTGCTGCTGTTTGTTAGTGGGCTGCTGGTGGTTTGACACCTTTAAGTTTTGCAAGCTGCTTGACTCATCAGAGATTGCAGCTTTTTTTTTTCTTTTTGCGAGCCACAGCCCATTGCAAAGTAAGTACTAATGGATACATAATTTCTTCATGTGGGTTCTGGTGCTGGGGGGGGGGTCTTAAGAAGTGTGTTGCAAAAGACAGCTAAATAAAGAATTTACATCCCGGAACAAGACCGAAATCCAGAAACAAACGAACAACCAGGACATGTTGCAGAAGTTTACAGCTGGTGAATGTAAAGTAGAAGGATTTTCTGAATTTGGATATATTGAGCTGAAAAGTACAGATATTGCAGCTTTGCTGTAAACCATAATTTAACTGTGCCAGCCAGCCTTCTAAGGGAAGTTTAAACACAGTAAGAATTTTTTTTTTTTTCATATTTGCTGAGTTTATTTTCTTTGATTTTTGATTTTTATAAAAATGAGGTCATGTTTGGTTTTTATGAAGGTAGAGATTTCTCTTGAATGCCGAGTCTCCCTTCCTTTTTCTCATCACCTGAGATTGAGGGGGAACAACATTCATGTCGAAAAAGAATGGTAGATGAAAAAAGAAAGTTTAACATCTGATTGCATGGAAATGAGAAAACATCTGAAGTAATGCAAACGAAGTATTGGGATGACTGGTGTCGCCCCCCCACCACCACATACATACACACACACACGAGGTAAACCAAAATCAAGATGACGTAGGAGAAACTCTACTACAAAAGCAAGGGGAGTCTATGGTGGAGGCTGCCAGAAGAGCAAGTAGCAGAACCCTTGATATCCAAAGTGGCAAGAAAGAGGAATTGAAGAAAAAATATCAAAAACTCAACTCCCCTGATGTCTTTTTCATATGAGGATAGGTAATAGATGGAAGAAAAAAAAAAAGTAAAGATCCCTTTCCACGCCTTTAGGCGTATCGGGCTTATGGAAGAGGGCCCATATTTTTACAGACCATCAGCACTTCGGTGAGTAATGTGGTCAGCATTACGCCGGCTGTCTTTACTTTCCCAGGACAGCCCATCCTGGTACCCATTTTAAGCTGGGTCAACCTGCGACGCCCCGTACCATGATAAAAATCCACGCAGCCCGCAGTGGGTTTCGATCATGATTCGCCTGGTTACGAGTCGGACTCGCAATGAGGTAATGGATGGACTGTACTTAAATATTTGTCTTCGTCTACTTTACTTCTTTTACTGCTTCGGGGGCTGAGGGAGATATAAGATTCTGCACCTTACTTTTCTGGCCACCTTGACCATAGACACACCGTGCTGTTGTAGAGTTTCTTTGATATCTGTCCATCTTGTTCTTGCTCTACGTCATGGTCTGCCTACTTCACCTCTATTTGTGTAGGCCTTATATAGCATTTCAGTGACTTGTGTGATAATTGATTCTTGCTTACCCATCCTCAGCTTCAGCTTGAAATGTAAATGTGACAGATGCAGCTTCCTATTTTATATATTCTTATGTGAGTATCTCTTTTATCTTATATTAGAAAGATTAGAAACAAATAATTGATGACATTTAACGTCAACTCCAGAGAAAAGTCCTAGTTGTTGCGTCCATGACTGGACTTCCAGTCTCATTCCAGGACTTTAGTGTTTTGTGCACATCTATTTTACAGATTTGACTTATTTGTGTGCACACTGTTGGTTACTTGCCTCTCCGACTTTGAAGGGAACACAAATCCCATCTCCGCTGACCATGTCCCCGGTAAGGAACATGTTTCTGCACCCCACCCCAGGGAATGGAGATAGAAGACTTAAATGTGGGAACTTTGCGCCGGCTGCTGAGGAAGGGGCAGCACATGTGGGATTGTCCCGAGTGCAATGAGCAATTAATTCTTGATTCATTAATTCATTTTTCTAGAAAGAAGTGCCAGTTCTTACTGCAGTGTAGTATTGGAGTAGCCCTAGAAAAAAAACCACACACCTTTAAAGAAGGTACTGGAAATTAGGACTGTTATGTCAGAAGAAAAAAACCACTTTGGGTCTGCCTCTAGTTTGATCTTTTGATAGTATTACAGAAAATCACATCCTGTCAATAATGGGAAGAGGTATTGAAACACTTACGCAGGTGTTCTTATGTTATAAAGATGATTCTTTACAGACAAAAACATTTTTGATAAATGAAACTGCTTACTGAAGACGATTTTTACACTTGCTCGGCTACCGGTGCCATCTGTCCTGATTGCTGAAGGGGAATGGAATGCTTACGCTGGCGTCCAGGGTGCTGTGATGTTGGTTTTTAACTCAGCACCTTAAGTGTTTAACGCCTAAATGCTGGGGTCTCAGTCTGTCCTTTGGTTACGTTACTTGATAGGTAAATTTCATTTCTTCTTCGTCGCATTCATCGGCTGTAAGCTCTGGTAGAAAGTTCTGGTTGTTCAACCACCTGAGTGTCATGTCCACATCCGTTTTACAGATCTGACTTATTTGTATGCAAACTGTTGCACGACTTTGAATGAAACCCCCAGTCAGTCAACTCTTACGATATGCCTCTTGGGAAGGCTGTTGTGTTTTCCCCCACAGTGGTGCCCCGCAACCCACACAGGGAATATTTAATTTAAAAACAAATCACAGAACTGAACTTTATGTGTAGACAACAGATCAAATGGTTTGGCCATGTAACACGATTGGCAGCAGACAGGGCACCACAGAGAGCAATGTTATACAGATACAATGGTAGTAGAACCAGAGGCCGACCACGCAGAGGATGGACCATAGAAATATCATGGATACTGAAAAATACTGTATATGAAGTGAACAGAAATACCCGTTCTAGAGATCTCTTCCTGCCTTGATGTACCTGAGATATGAGGAATTAACAGTCTGCATACAGACAAGCTAGATCTGTAGAACGTTTGTGCATGCAAAACTCAAATTCTGGATCCTGACGGAAGTCCAGGAGTGGATGAACAACTTTGCTCAGGAATTACCAGCTGGTAAACATCAATAAGAAGAAGAGATTAAAGAACAACAATTGATAAAAGTTCCTCAGTGTGCCAGATCACCCGATGAAAAATAGATTTCAGAACCTAGCCTTGGGACGGTTAAAGAGAAGCAGCTTTATAGACCAAGCAAAAGAATATGTAGACAAACTCCTGACCTTCCAGAAATTGTTTGTCCACTTAACAGTATTCCAGAACAAACCCCATGGAGAGAGAAATGCAAACTAGCAGATCCAGACAAATGTGAAAGGGATATTTGACAAGAGAGAGCAAGATAGTGTACAACGCACAATGGCTACCCTGAGTTATATTGATAAAGAATACCCACAAGAATGATGGGTCAGAGTCTGTACAGATGGGTCATACAAAGTGCAGTTAGAAATGGTGGTGCTCAAATGTACATAGAATTCCCAGATGGTACTGGGGATAAGTCCAGAGTACCAACTGGGAAGTACTGCCATAACTATGATGCAGAAACTCAGGCTATCAAGATAGCAACAGAGAAACTGTTAAATAAAAATCTTGGCTCACAGTATGTGGTAATGCTGACAGATGCAAAATCCGTACTTGAAGCACTCCAGTCTAGGAAACTACCAGAATTGCAAACACTGCTGACACAAGTCAGCCTTCAGTGAAGAGTCGTAATGCAGTGGATGCCGTCTCATTGTGGAGTGCCTGGAAATGAGAAAGTTGATCAACTGGCAGGTGAAGGAGCGACAAGAGTGCAGCCAGATGTACCTGTCACATACCACCAAAAGAAAAGAATCATTAAATCGATCAAAAAACTACCAGCCCCAGCACAAGACGACTATTTTTTTATGGACAGACCAGAACAAGTCATTATCCTCCGCCTCAGAACAGGGTACAACCGATAACCTAACCACATGTGCACAAAATTCAAGATAGGCGTATCAGCCATGTGCACCAGACAGCAGAGCATGTACTCCAGGACTGCACCGAATTTGACACATTAAGGCAAACTTTGTGGCCAGAAAGAACAACAGTGGAACGTAAACTCTATGGACCACTGAATGAACTAACGACAGTGAAATTTATATAAAAGACAAAATTGCTGATATAGACAACTTATTTCAGGCGAACGAAAGAAGAAGAAGAGATGGTTTGGCCTTCTGACGAAAATATTGGTACCAACATAGAGTCACTTTGAAGAAATATAATGAACTCAGTGCAAAGGCAAGACAGCACAGAATATGGAATGACTGCATCAAGAACAGCCGTAGAGAAATGAATACCTGCTCGTACAATGCATTAGAAAGAGCATGCAGACAATCCTTACATCTCGCTAAGAGAAGAAAAGTTAGTTAATTTTTGTGTGATTATTTTATAAGCATTGTTTTTTTTTTTCAATTCTTAAATATATGTAATATATGTATTTATATCTTCTCCTTCCACAGGCTTTTCATCTGTGTACTTCTGGAAGTCAGCCAGTTTGAAAGTGTTACTAGTTAAAAATCTGTTGCTGTTGATACTGAATGTGCAGTATTAAGGACATTTCGGTTACTACAGTGGTGGTGTTTTTAAGTTGTATTATTGATACATTTGTGCAAGCTAAGTATGTATAGTATTCATATCTGAGGACAGATCTGCACAAAGGAATGCGTAGTATATTTTTTTAATTAAATTCAAAATATGCAGTATTGCTGTATAAAAGGTTTGTGCTTCTGTGGTTGGGACTATATCTTTACTTTCATAGTTTTTACTAAATTTTAGTCATTAAGGAATTAAAATAATCAGTAGTTCTTTGATATTTTTTTTGGCACAATATCTCTTGATTTTAGAAGTAGGTTTTTTCTGGTTTGGAATTTCTCTGTGCAGTTATTTCATGTGATTGTGTTAACTGTGCGAGATAACGAAACATGACCACTTAGATTTTATTGTGGATCATCGCGTTAGACTTCTGCTGTTGAATTGTGGTGTTGATGGACTTGTATCATAGTATATGAAGTTAGTTGTTGATCCTTTACAGGACATTGCAGAACCAACCTCAGCATTTTTTTTCCTTCTGTTGTGTGCCATTGCTTTCTGAGTGGTCAGCTCTCAAAATCAATGCCGAAACCAATGCATGACGGTCTGCTGCCAAATCGCCTTCAGCTGGGATCGAACTTGGCACTCTGGCATTACGAAGTGCATTCGCAACGCCTAAGCCACAGAGTAGTATAGTATAGGTAATTTTAAATGGTAGTTTTTGATACTGTGGTATCTGCGTTTTTATTCTTGAATCAAGTGCAGTCATTAGTATAGTTAACATTATGGGTTCATGCAGTATGTTAACTGAAAATTTTAATTCATTATAAAATAATTTTTTAAAGTGCATATAATTTTCTGTGGCAGGTTTATAGGAATGTAATTAACATTTTTAGCTAGAGAAGTGTGATTCATTATTAAGAGTTAGAGTGATGGCTTGTTGTTACTTTAAGAAAAATGATTTAGCAGGTTGATTGTGATCAGAATGCAGCTTTCATGGATTGAGTCCCTTAGAGGATTAGTATCTTTCCTTAGTTCAAATAGTGCAGAGTTCGAATTCAGTTATTGCATTTTGCTCAAAATGTGGAATTCTGAGTTTGTTATACCTACTTCCTGGTTCTGTTCTAGGATCAGATACATAGAATTCTTGACAGGATATAGACCTTATAGGATTGTGTTTAAAATCAACCTATAGTCGGAGTCGTTTGTCAAAATTACTGCTGCTGTGCAAAGATATCCATGGCATTATGTTTATTATGCTTTTGATTGTATTCGGATCATCATCAGTGATACAGTTTGTTTACTGAGCCAAACATCAGACTATAGTTGTAAATGTGTTGAAATTAGTTCTGGAAGCAATCAGTGAGAATAGTGTGTTTGTTTATACAGCATGACTTTTAGACCAGTCTCCACTGACTGCTTGCTTGTTTTTTTTTAAAATGCTTTGAAGGCTTTTGATTCATGGAGTAGAACTTACAACACTGCATTCAAAATTTGAAACACTTCTTTGAGCGGAAGTCCAGGTAGATAGATATTGGTTGTCCCTCTTGTGAGTTGTTAGTTATCACAGCCGTTTTTTTTTTAAGATTCAATGAATAAAAATCTTTACACAGGAACGTGATTATTATTATAAGAAATAGAATTAGAATCGATCAGAACATTTGCATAAAATATTATGTTAGGTTACTTTTCAGTGCCGATTGTTGCTTTATTATTTTGTATATATTTCATGAATTTTGTATGTGTGCTTGCTTCTCAGTGGGAATAATGAGATTCATTTATGCGATTACATAATGGAATTCGTATATATATATATATTCCTGCACCTTCGGAGATAACCTTTTTTCATATTTCAGGAGTGCACACACACAAAATTTCATATCTTATAGCATCGATGGCATTCGTTAAAATGATGACATACCAGTTACCATAAATATTGTTGTGTACCTATGGAGATAACTTTTAATTTGTGTTTGAGGATTTCACTACATATTTCATATATAACTAAACTCCTAAGGGAAATCGATGTTGTGTACGTGTAGAAATGACTTTTCTTGATATTCCAGGAGCTAAGTACATATTTCCATACAATGAATTACCTATTTAACGTGCATGTGGATTTCTTCATTTTAATATTGCTTTTATATTTGGTCTTGATGGTATTCCTGTGTTACCAAAAAAAACTTCTGCAGTTACTGTTTGTAACAGATGGTTATAAACCAAATTGTGCAGAAGCAATAACTTGGCCGATGATGACATTTTGAGATTTGGATTGATTGATCGGCTTCACTCGAATAAGAGGATAGCTTTTTTTTTTCATTGTTGAGAAATTCTGTGTTGTAATACCTTTATTCGTGTTTTCTTTCCTGTACGCTTACATTTAACATTGTGGTGGTAATTGTGTTTCTTTAGCTTGTCAGACAAATAAACTTTCTACTACTGAAACAATTTGAATTCATGGCCATATTTTTGTGTGGGATTGAACAGGAACACGTGTGTGCTTTCCTTGTTTAGGTTGGCGTTTTCAGTGATGTGCATTTTTCAGCGTTCAGTGAATGCTTATGCAAATGTTGACAAAATAATTGTGGGTCTGAAGAGTGTTTAGAAGCAGTCCGACTCTACAGTAAAAGTATAGTGTTGTACATGGCAGACTAGCTTTTCCCTTGTATGATCGTAGTCAAATGATGTAACAGGTAGACAAACTGGAATTGTAGAATCTGAGTTTAAGGCTGTGAATAAGCTGCAATCATAGTAAAAGGTTTATAGGCAAACTGCAATTGTAACATGAGTTTATATAGGTAGACTTCGCAATTATAGGATCATATTAAAATGGTTTATACAGCCAGACTGAAATCGTAGGCTCATATTATAATGGTGTATATAGTTGATGCTGCAATATTAGATCAAAATATAATGGTGTACATAGATGATGCTGCAATATTAGGATCAAAGAATAATGGTGTATATAGTTGATGCTGCAATATGAGGACCGAAGTATAATGGTGTATATAGTTGATGCTGCAATATTAGGATCGAAGTATAATGGTGTACATAGTTGAAGCTCCAGTCTTAGGATCAAAGTATAATTGTGTACATAGTTAATGCTGCAATATTAGGATCAAAGTATAATGGTGTACATAGTTGAAGCTCCAGTCTTAGGATCAAAGTATAATTGTACACATAGTTAATGCTGCAATATTAGGATCAAAGTGTAATGGTGTACATAGTTGATGCTGCAATATTAGGATCAAAGTTTAATGGTGTATATAGTTAATGCTGCAATATTAGGATCCAAGTATAATGGTGTATATAGTTAATGCTGCAATATTAGGATCAAAGTATAATGGTGTACATAGTTAATGCTGCAATATTAGGATCAAAGTTTAATGGTGTACATAGTTAATGCTGCAATATTAGGATCAAAGTATAATGGTGTACATAGTTGATGCTGCAATATTAGGATCATAATATAATGGTGTATATAGTTGATGCTGCAATATTAAGATCGAAGTATAATGGTGTACATAGTTGATGCTGCAATATTAGGATCATAATATAATGGTGTACATAGTTAATGCTGCAATATTAGGATCATAGTATAATGGTGTATATAGTTGATGCTGCACCATTAGGATCATTTAATGGTATACATAGTTGATGCTGCAATATTAGGATCATAGTATAATGGTGTACATAGTTGATGCTGCAATATTAGGATCATAATATAATGGTGTATATAGTTGATGCTGCAATTTAAGGATCGAAGTATTCTGGTGTATATAGTTAATGCTGCAATATTAGGATCGAAGTATAAGGATCATAGTTAATGCTCCATAGGATATAGTACACATAGTTAATGCTGCAATATTAGGATCATTTAATGGTGTATATAGTTGGTGCTGCAATATTAGGATCATTTAATGGTATACATAAGTTGGTGCTGCAATATTAGGATCATTTAATGGTATACATAAGTTGGTGCTGCAATATTAGGATCATTTAATGGTATACATAAGTTGGTGCTGCAATATTAGGATCATTTAATGGTATACATAAGTTGGTGCTGAAATATTAGGATCAAAGTGTTATGGTGTACCTAAGTTGATGCTGCAGTATTAAGATCAAAAGGGAATAGTAAGACTTATAATTTAGTTATACTTTTGTTTTAAAAAAGTGAATTCGAGATTTGTTCATCTTTATACTTTTGGAAGATTGGATAGTAAAAATTGTTCGTAGTTATACTGTGAAAAATGTGATTTGTTTTGATAGCTAAACTTATCAGAAAATTAATAAGGATATTTGTTGCAAAAATGAATAGCAAGATTTGTACTTAAGTTATACTTTTGTTTTTAAAAGGGATGATGAGATTTGTTCATAGTTACAGTTTTGGAAACATCGTTAGTAACATTTTGTAGTTATACAGTAAATATGTGAATAGCAATATTTGTTGATAGCTGTACTTATCAGAAAGTGAATTGGGGTTGTTCATACAGCTTTGTTGCAAAAGTGACTTATACATTTGTTTAAAAAAATGAATAGTAAAATTTGTTCATAGTGTATACTTTTGGGAAAGTAAATAGTTAAATGTGTTTGTAATTGTGCTATAAAAAAGTGAATAATGAAATTTATTGATATAGTTATCAAAAAGAGAATAGAAACATGATTTTTTCATATATATATATATATACTTATGTTTGTGTGCAAAAGCAAATAGTAGGATTTATGAGTTTGTTTAAAAAAGTGAATAGTGAGATTTGTTTATTGTTATACCATTGGAAAAGTTAATAGTGAAATGTATTCATAGTTATCCTTTTTGTGATAAATTAGGAAGATTTGCTTATAGTCATACATTTGTTGAAAAGGTGAATAGGAATATTTATTCATAGTTATGCTTTTGTTTACTGAAATGTGATTAATAGATTTGTTCATAGTTCAGCGTAAAAAAACGTGAATAGTAAATTTGTTCTTAGTTAGTGCTGTTGAGAAAGCGAGGGGTGAAATTTTATTCAAGTTAGACTTTTGTTGAAAAAGTGAATAATAATGTTTGTTTCCTATGGGTTGCTGTGCCAGTTGTAATTCGATTGCTTCTGATCGTGAAAGTGAATGGGGGCAGTAGTGAGATCTGTTATGGTATAATCTGTCTAAATGTGATTCATTTAGTAATCCTTTCTAAAACACAAAAAGTGTTTTTTGTCAGTAATGTTTTTCGAGATGTGGATAGTGAAAATTAGCTAATTCAGTGAACTTTATTATTTATTTTTGTAAATTCAAATGGTAGCGTTTGATAATTGTCATAATTTAGAAGACATTTAATCGTAACTTTTATTCGTAAGATTTTGGGGGGATGCTTAGAAATTCCTGCATTATAGAATACGTTGAAAATTGCCAACATTGAAAGAAATGCAAGTTCATATTTCAAATACCTTTGACTTCAAAACAGTATATCTGCCTAAAATAACTTTGAATAGTGGGTCTCATGTAAAATATGTGCGTAGTAGTAATTAGGTGGGCAAAAATGCAAATTTGTGTCAGATGTTATGTGTTGTGTATCTGATATCAGACAGTGAAATGATACAGAAGTTCAAAAGTGTCCAGTGGTACATGAAAACGTGTGAACATAATGTAATATTCAGTGGTGACTGCAACAGTCTGTGGATACTTAGTGAAATAATGTGTATTGGCTAGTTGGAAATACAACATGGTGTATTTCTTGCTATCAGATCATAAAAAGACACAGAAGTTCAAAACGTGCAACTTTGCATAAAATCTTATGGGAACATAAAGTTCAGTGACGACTGCAAAATACTATCAGTACTTGTTAGAGTAATGTGCAGTTTGTACCAGAAGTGAATACACAGTGAAATCTGAAATCATAACATGAGTATTCACATTCTTTAAGTGAGACACAGTAAATATACACAAAATATACATGTGATAAAGATGAAACATGTTCTTCAGGAGAAATTCGGTGAATGTATCTTGGGGTAGTGTGCGGTCATAGAACCAGCAGTCAATCCACAGTATGTATTCTTCATGAAATCATGTGCAGTTGAACAAGAAATAAAACATGGTGATATCTGACAGGAAACTTTATGGGAAAAAACATGCATGTTCTTCGAGAAAAGTATACTGACTGTACCTTGAAATAATATTCGTAAGTCAGTTTGCGTCCTGAGCACTTCTTGAAATAACGTGCAATGTTACTGGATGAGAGAGCACATTCAGTTCTTTTGAAATATTTGCAGTGAACGCACTCTGGATTAATGTTCAAATCTGCTGGAAGTCATAATATTCCTCGATTCTCAAAACGTGAAAATCATTTGTAATTTTAAGTATGGTAAATGAGCCATGCTGCGTGTCGTGTGTTAGAATTCATAAAGGGAATCTTGGAATCTAAACAAGTAACTGCCACGACTGATTGTATTTACCAATTGTGCAGTGAAAAAAAAGGGGAAGAGTAATAGGGTCTTTGAGCCTAAGGATTTAGGGTTGCATGGGTAGTGCAGTCGCCACGGACTGTGCGGGTTAGGATTTATTTTTGCCTCGACAGAAAAAGTCCACAACCTTACAGAGAATTCTAACCTGTGTCTGCCACTAGAGAGCCCAGCATACTAATTGTTAGCCAGCCACTGCTGTTCTTGGAATCCTAATGTGAAAATGTAAAATTCTTTGATGCTGCAAACATACCTTGAGCAGGCTTTAAAGTATGTTATGTGAAATGACTTTACAGTAATGTGCAATGTTCCCAGGTGTCAGTTCATAGTGACAGACTAAAGTATGCTGTAAATGGATGAAAACTATCATGTGAGTGGACCTACAAATGTATCATTTGAGCGTACCTTAAAACATTTATGAATGGACCTCAAAACATATCATGTGAATGGACCTCAAAACATATTATGTGAATGGATCTCAAAACATATGTGAATGGACCTCAAAATATACCATGTGAAATTACTTTACAGTAATGTGCAATGTTCCCAGGTGCTAAATAATAGTGACAGACTAAAGTATTCTGTGAATGGAACTTAAAATTATATGAGTGGACCTTAACATGTATTATGTGAGCGGACATTGTATCATGTGAGCGGACCCTAAAATCTATCATGTGAGCAGACCTTAAAATGTATCATGTGAATGGATCTAAAAATATATCACAGGGGTGCAGTATGCCTTGTTAAGGGGCTTTAAAATATATCTTGTGAGCGGACTTAAAATATATCATGTGAATAGACCTCAAAATATATCACAGGACTGAATCTTAAAATATATCACAGGGGTGCAGTGTGTCTCGTGAATTGACTTTGAAATACCGTGCACATTTCAGAGAAGTCAGTTCAGTCAAAATATGAAGAAAAACACTACCACAAGCCACACCTCTAGTGAATGGTGACATCGTACGTTAAGTTCAATGTAATTCTGTCAGGAACAGTATTTCCAGTGAATGCTGAAACCAGAGTGCAGCCAGAATCATCACCGTAAGTATATCCAGCTGTTTCTTAGTAGCTCCACAGGCTCTTTTGTGTCTGTTAGCAGTGCAGACAGAGGTTGTCTACATAGCGTTTTCATGTCATAAAAAGTAATGCTGTTTCCCTTTCAAGATATTAAACGCCCCCCCCCCCCCCGATGAGGTACGTACACTCACAACAAAAGGTATGTTACAGTAAGTAAAGGACCATTTTCCACGTTTTCAGGCGTATACGGCAAAACCCATATTTTATAGACCCGTCGGCACTCAGTGGGTGATTTGGTCAACATGTTAGGAGGCTGCGGGTCTCGAGGAGTGGTGTCCGCCTCGAGTGCTAAAAGTTCTTGGTTCATTCCCTGGTAAGGGCTGGGATTATTTTAACGTGGAATTTAGTAATTCCCCCCTGATCTCTGGGTAGTCAGATTGGACGCCCCTGTCCGGTGCCCGATTATAGGGACAAGAATAGACCCACTGCCTACCCAAAATCATGTCGTAAGAGTCGACGAATTGGGAGCTTCTTTTGAAGTCGGAGTGCATCTGCCTGATAGGCAAGGAACCAGCAGTCTGCATTCTGAGTCAGATCTCTAAAACGGATGCACACGCAACACTCAGGTTCTGAAACAGGACTGGTGTCCAAAAGTGGATGAACAACCAAACTTTCCGCCAGAGTTTGCAGCTGGTGAACGCGGAGGAGGAGGAGAATCCCCCGTGCGCAAGTCCCAGAAACCCCAATAACCTAACTGTTATATCAGCGCCCCCGACAACAGGGGGGGGGGGGAAATGACTTTAATTTAAAGTAACGAAAAATTGCGTCCCATATTGGGACGACTGTGATTGTGACTGGTGCCTGACTGATTTCAAATGAATCGGGATACCATCATACACCACTTCTGACGCGAGGAGGAATAATTTGCGATCCAGTGCACGCTGGCTGCCATTGGCTATTGGTATGCATGAAGGTGGCCGTCCTCTTAATGAATCTGGATACTGTTTTATAATCACATTCCAGTGCATTGACTACAGAGAGACAGTAAAGGACCTTTTCCCGCACCAATAGGCGTATTGGGCATGTAGTATATTTTATAGACCAATTAGCACTTGGTGGGTGATAATGTCAGCATACTGCCAATCGCATTTACTTTCCAGGACTTTACACAGTACCCTTTTGAAGCTGGGAGCCAAGGTCATTTTTAAAAATAAAAATCGGCTTTGTAAGGGGATAAATATATAACCTGACTGCGGGCCGACCGAGTGACGAACTCCTTGTGGTCCGGGTTCACGCCCAGGAGTAGGCAGATTTACGGTATCTATCATGGAATCACAAAGAAGAGGAGAAATACTGACATCTTGAAAGATCTGAACATCAAGGAAGATTGGGTAATAAACAGCATCCCGTCTCGGAAGCTGAAATATTTTGGTCATATCAAGCATCATGACGGATTGGAAATAATTATAACAGAAGGCATGGTACCAGGAAAGAGGGGCAGGGGTCGATCAACACGAAGATGGGCACAAGATATAAGTGAGTACATGAGGCGGGGGAGCTGGCGAGAGACCGAGTTTCTTTCAGGCAGACTGTGATGAGAGCGACGTTCTGCAAAGGACCTGCTACATGATGTTGATCAAGGCCGAAGGTTTGCGATATCCATAGTACCGAGCCAAACGGTAACAACTCTTGGTTTCTGGAATTATATATATAAATGGTTTACGTTTGATCCGAAAAAGAAATCTGTCCATTATATCATTTATTGCTGTACCATTGTGTTTTAGCTTTGTTTGTTACAAAGCTGCTGTGGCGGCTTCAAGTTGGTGCAAATAAAGTCATGGAGCAAAAACTTTGATCTCATCAGTGCCTTTATTGTTAAAGTATTCAAAGCAGAACGATGTTTTTCTCTTTAATTTTGTTAAGCAGTGAGAAAACTTTCTGCAGCTGCAGAAGAATGAAGTAATGCCAACAGACTAACATAAATCTTGATACTATGGAACGCGGTTTGAATCTTCACATTGCTGTTCTAGGGCAGTTGAGCAGACATCTCTCTCTCTCTCTCTCTCTCTCTCTCTCTCTCTCTCTCTCTCTCTCTCTCTCTCTCTCTCTCTCTCTCTCTCTCTCTCTCTCTCTCTCTCTCTCTCTCCATCTTCAGAATTAGGTGTTGATCTTCCCCTTTTCTTTCCCACCATTCTTTATTTTTTTTCATTCATGCTATTCTTCTTTAAAACAAGGCTGGACAATTTCAGAACTAGTGGTCTCACTGACACCGGTCTTCCTGCTGTGGCTTAGGGTTTGAGAACGTGCTTCGTAATGCCGGGTTGTATCCCAGCTGCAGACGATTTGTCTTGCGTTGGTTTCGACAGTGGTACCGAGTGCTGACCTTTCAGGAGTAATGGCAAACTGCTAAACATAACATTTGCCTACAAAAACCACAACTGCCCCTCCCCCGCCAAAAGCTGGGGTTGGTCTGCAGTGTCATGTAAATGATACGCAACTAATTTCCTTCAGTAAGTAACCCTTTATCGAGCGCCTCAGGTAACTAGCTTGGCAAAGAATTCACAGGAAAAAAAAGCGATGAAACATTTGTTGTATTAGACAAATTTAGAATTTTCAGAATACACATTGCCAAGGCAGTTAAAATATTGATGCAAAATTTCTGAAACATACCAAAACGTCGGACTGATACTAAAAGTGCTGTTTTGCTCGGCAAAGGTCAGATAGTACGAACATCGGCAGCCTTGCTCACAGGCCGACCCATCTTAAAATGGGCAGTCGGGAAGTGTCGTTGGAAGTAAAAACATGATATTGTAGGCATCGCCTTTCAAGCGCTTAATCGTCTGCTCTGTAATAATAAGATTCCAGCATTGTATGTTCAGTCCCCTTATGTAAGAGCAACCATTTGTTCCGTGTTTACCGGGACAGTCCCGTCCCCCCCCCCCTTGTGTCCTTTTGCTACTCGAATCTAGATTTATATAAAAATTAGCTCGAAAATAGCCCATATACATATAATAGTTAAAAAAAAAAGTTTTCACCCCTTCTTTACCTGCTCTGTTATCACTTAGGGTGTCGAGAGAGATGTAAGTTCCTGCTTCTTGCTCTTCTGGCTGCTTCGACCATAGGCACATCGTGGTGCTGTAGAGTTTCTCTGATGTTATCTTTCCATTTCGTTCTTGGTCTACCTCTTGCTCTACGTCCCTCTCCTCTTAGTATATACCTCGAATTTTATAGCATCAGAAGGCATTCTCTTCAAGTGGGCAAACCATTTGATTTGCTGTCTTTGTATGTAATTTACAATTGGTTCTGTACCGACCTTATCTGTATGACCTCATTCCTGATTTTATCTCTTCAGGTCACTCCTACAGTCTTTCTCAGACACCTCATTTCCATGGTTACTAATTTTCTTTTATGTTGTGTTGTGATTGACCACGTCTGGCACTGACAGCATAAGGTGGGAATGAATATGCTTTGTATGAGATGTTTCTTTGTGCTGATTGAGATTGCCTTATGCTGTAAAGGAGGGGGGGGGGGGGGGGGTGCTAGCTGTCCCAATACTTGGCCAGCTTTACTGCATCGGATGTCAATTTCTTCGTCCAATTTACCGTCTTCAGTGAAAGCTGTTCCAAGCTGCAATTTGTTCGCATCCTTCAGATGTCAGTCCTGGAGGGAACAAACAATCTACCTGCCTAAACTGTATGCTGCAGACAGAAAAGTTGTCTGGTCTATTCCCGTCTCTGTTAATACACAGCTATACAGTGTATGTGGACTGTAAGATAGTTCCCATCAAGGCCTCTATCCTACTGATGTCAGTGCATTTATAGAAAGAAGGTTCCGAGGATTTTGGAAGCAATGTGACCACATCACTGCAAAGAATACAAGAACTGGGAGTAAAGATCGGCACAGCCAAGCATGAGAGGGTCACTGGACGCAGAAGAAATCTTGTTAACCAGCATAGGACTGGCATTATTAACTGTGTGACTCTGATAATATGTTGAAGGGGGAATCTGTGGATGTGTCCGGAGTGCTGTGAAGATAATCTAACTCATAACATGTATGTTTTCTGACAGAAGAATCAGATACTGTAAAGCAAACCAAGTATTAGGATAGCTAGCCGCTTCCCCCCCCCCCCCCCCCCACCCAACCCTTTTCCCCCCAACCAAGTACAGTGTAAACCTGATAGGGAGAACTCACAGGGGACTCAAGAAATAGTTCTTCTTATCAGAAACTTCTCTTATCCAGAAAAGAATTTACAAATTGATACTTTTCTGTCAAACCACTACCATAAAACTCTCCGTCCCCAACCCTTTCAATCATTTGTAAATAGCTAATCTCTACCCTCCCATTTTGGAAAAAAGGAGAAATACAGCATTATCTCCAAGTTGTGCCCGGCTCTCTAGCGTAGTTGGCTAAACCGGATTGCGCGGAGACCGGGTGACGAACTCCTTGTGGTCCGGGTTCAATCCCGGGGGTAGACAGGAAAGCCACATTTTCTCCCAGATTTACATTGGAATCAAGGCCGAAAGGTTGCGATATCCATAATACCGAGCCTAAGGGTTAACAACTCATGGCTTCTGGATACTAAAACAAAGAAACAATCTCCAAGTTGTACAAAGATTCATAATCATCAGCTGGCGTGGTCGATCATGCCTCTCCATAATCTGCGATCTCCTGCAGCACGTATCAGTTCGTGTGTTGACACACCTCCATGCCATGCAACAAGACTGTCAAGAAACTTCTCTCGGCGTCTTCCTCTGTGCCTCCTTCCACAGATCTTTCCAGTGGTTACAGTATGTTCCAATTTTTTTCTTTTCTCATAACATGGTCGAAAAATGACGACTGTCTCCTTATGTCTGTGATAAGTTGTCTTCGGGCTCCCGCTTCTTTCAAAACCTCTTGGTTGCTCTTTTTGGCTGTCCACTGTATTTTAAGCTTTCTTCTGTGAAACCGGATGTTTGAAGCCTCAAGAAATTGTTTGGCCTGCCTAACGATTGTCTAAGACTCACAGCCATATGTACACAGATTAGCATTGCGAAAAAATAATATTGCTGTATAGCATTGCCACAATTCTGACAACGTTATGAATCTATTTACATAATGTTTCCTCGGCATTTTGTCAGATCTAAAAGTACACTGTACCAGGATGAGTAATTTTGTTGTTCTGCATTTTTGCCAGAAAAGAGATGGGATTTAATCACGCGTAACGTTTGCCTTTTAAGATAACGGAACAAAGGCCAGTAAGAACTAAGTAATTTGGTGCAGTCACTGAGTGTACGCAAAACAAGGCAAGTCAATGACATGGCACGGTGAACTTTTCGACCTGTCTTTAACACTGGAGAAAACAGCAGGCAAGTTATTGAGTTGAGTCAAGAACTGACATCACATCACTCGGGGCATTCCCATACGCGCTCCGTCCCCATCCTCAGCAGCCAGCGCAGAGTTCCAATACTAATAGTGCAAGTCGTAGTCTGGTTTTATGTCCGTTTTGCCTTTCCTCTTGAGTGCCGGCCGAATCTTCTAGTCACATCCAGGTGCATCATTCTCTCCAGGCGATAATCTAGTTTCTCTTCTGACTTCGTTACTTGTTACCAGAAGGCTGTGACCACATCTGCCTTGCCATGCATCAGTTAATCGCCCAGCAGTGCAGATCTAGTCAGTCTGTCTGCCTGTTCTTTCCCCACCACGCCGGCATAGCCTGGAGAAAAGATCCAAAGTATGCTCACTACCCCTGACCTTGCAACAGTCAAGTTAAAGGTCATATATATATATATATATATATATATATATATATATATATATATATATATATATATATATATATATATATATATATATATGACCTTCTTTAGTTTGCCTGTTGTTTTCTGTACACACACACGAACGCACACACACACACCTGTTACATACATGTGACCTGTGCACCTCGCTAATGAGAACAAGTGCACTAAGAACATGACCAACTACGCAGCTCCCCCGAAAAAGGTGTCTTCACTGGCCATATCTGTCGTACAGCTTGAAATCCACAACTATTGAATACGACAGAATTAATCTCAAACACTTGAGACCGTAGACCATTTTACCTATCTGGGTTCCAGAGTGAATAGTAAACTATCGCTGGACCAAGAAATCAACATCAGGATAGGCAAGGCAGCAACAACAATGAGCAGATTGACAAAGAGAGTTTGGGAGAACAGAAAGCTCACAATTAGAACAAAAACCCTTGTCTATCAGGCTTGTGTTCTCAGCACTCTGCTTTATGGCAGTGAAACTTGGTCAACCTTTTTGCACCAAGAGAAACAACTTAATAGCTTTCATATGCGATGCATAAGAAGAATACTTGGCATTAAGTGGCAGGACAAAATCACAAACACTGAGGTACTGGAAAGAGCAGGTACTTTAACAGTCTTTTCCATGCTCAGTCTACAAAGGCTCATGTGGCTGGGTCACACACGGAGGATGGCAGAGTCCCTACGGACATCCTTTATGGTGAATTCAAGACAGGAAGAAGATGCCCTGGCCGACCTGTACTACGTTATAAAGATGTGTGCAAGCGGGACATGAATGATACATGTATTGAGGCGGACTCCTGGCAAGAAAATGCAATGGACCGTGTTGTGTGGAAAGGGCACATCAGGAAGGGAATGAGACTGAAGGAAGAAATTACTGCAGAAAGGATGAGAGCTGGGCGTCTGAAAAGAAACGGATTAAACACAAATGTTGTTAACAATGGTCCTGCAATCCCACGCTATCATTGTGGAAGACTTTTTTTTACACGGGCGGGTCTTGCTAGTCACACTCGCCATCGCCATGGGCTGTGAGTCTTATGCCTCCCCATAACACTATCATCTGGAAAGACGGAAAGGTGCCATTGAAAATATCTCAAACCATTAAAATGGCACCATAGGTTACAGAAATTTATATTAACGAAGCATAGGTCTACTCAATTTCTTATACATGGGGGTACTAAAATCGTGTAAGTGTTATAAGGTTTTTCATCAATCCCTGGGCGTCATACTTCCTAAATACGACTCTACTTCTGTGTGTCAGTAGTGGTGCTAGATTGTTGTCCACGTACCTGATTTGGTTTTACACACTGTAGATGATATTTTCTTTTTCTTTTGTCACCTCGCTGTACCGTCGTTTCCTATATTGTCTTGCACCACAAACCAAACTCACAGGGAAAACCCAAACTGCGAGGCGTTTACTAGGGGATCTGGCCAACGCTCAACAATCAAGGTAACGGTGAGACTGATGTACAATCAGTTACAGCTACCATCAAAATTGGAACTCTCCACTTGCTGCTGAAGCTGGTGACGGGACGCTTGTTGGAGTGTACCGAGTGCTGTGATGTCGATTCTTAATTCAACATTCAGCCGAAACGTCATAACTCAGGTAGTGGAGCTGCGAGACCAAAAGTGTTGGGGACCGACTTCTTGCGTTTCTCAGGTGGCTTTAGGTGATGATGATGATTTGGGGTGGGGGGTGGGGGGGGGGGGGGGGTTCAGCTTCGCTATTTATCCATCTCTTTCTTGGTCTTCTCCTTCTTTCCAAATGTTATGCTGTTAAAAAAAGTGTAACCAAAATCTCGTATGCAGCTTAGTGTGGTCTTTGAGCCTAAGGATTTAGGGTTGCATGGGTAGTGCAGTCGCCACGGACTGTGCGGGTTAGGATTTATTTTTGCCTCGACAGAAAAAGTCCACAACCTTACAGAGAATTCTAACCTGTGTCTGCCACTAGAGAGCCCAGCATACTAATTGTTAGCCAGCCACTGCTGTTCTTGGAATCCTAATGTGAAAATGTAAAATTCTGTGATGCTGCAAACAGACCTTGAGCAGGCTTTAAAGTATGTTATGTGAAATGACTTTACAGTAATGTGCAATGTTCCCAGGTGTCAGTTCATAGTGACAGACTAAAGTATGCTGTAAATGGATGAAAAACATCATGTGAGTGGACCTACAAATGTATCATTTGAGCGTACCTTAAAACATTTATGAATGGACCTCAAAAACATATCATGTGAATGGGACCTCAAAACATATTATGTGAATGGATCTCAAAAACATATGTGAATGGACCTCAAAATATACCATGTGAAATTACTTTACAGTAATTGTGCAATGTTCCCAGGTGCTAAATAATAGTGACAGACTAAAGTATTCTGTGAATGGAACTTAAAATTATATGAGTGGACCTGTAAACATGTATTATGTGAGCGGACATTGTATCATGTCAGCGCGGACCTTAAAATCTATCATGTGAGCAGACCTTAAAATGTATCATGTTGTGAATGGATCTAAAAATATATCACAGGGGTGCAGTATGCCTCTGTTAAGGGGCTTTAAAAATATCTTGTGGAGCGGACTTAAAATATATCATGTGAATAGACCTCAAAATATATCACAGGACTGAATCTTAAAATATATCACAGGGGTGCAGTGTGTCTCGTGAATTGACTTTGAAATACCGTGCACATTTTCAGAGAAGTCAGTTCAGTCAAAATATGAAGAAAAACACTACCCACAAGCCACACCTCTAGTGAATGGTGACATCGTACGTTAAGTTCAATGTAATTCTGTCAGGAACAGTATTTCCAGTGAATGCTGAAACCAGAGTGCAGCCAGAATCATCACCGTAAGTATATCCAGCTGTTTCTTAGTAGCTCCACAGGCTCTTTTGTGTCTTGTTAGCAGTTGCAGACAGAGGTTGTCTACATAGCGTTTTTCATGTCATAAAAAAGTAATGCTGTTTCCCTTTCAAGATATTAAACGCCCCCCCCCCCCCCCCGATGAGGTACGTACACTCACAACAAACGGTATGTTACAGTAAGTAAAGGACCATTTTCCACGTTTTCAGGCGTATATACGGCAAAACCCATATTTTATCAGACCCGTCGGCACTCAGTGGGTGATTTGGTCAACATGTTAGGAGGCTGCGGGTCTCGAGGAGTGGTGTCCGCCTCGAGTGCTAAAAGTTCTTGGTTCATTCCCTGGTAAGGGCTGGGATTTATTTTAACGTGGAAATTAGTAATTCCCCCCTGATCTCTGGGTAGTCAGATTGGACGCCCCTGTCCGGTGCCCGATTATAGCGGACAAGAATAGACCCACACGCCTACCCAAAATCATGTCGTAAGAGTCGACGAATTGGGAGCTTCTTTTGAAAGTCGGAGTAGGCATCTGCCTGATAGGCAAGGAACCAGCAGTCTGCATTCTGGAGTCAGATCTCTAAAACGGGATGCACACGCAACACTCAGGTTCTGAAACAGGACTGGTGTCCAAAAGTGGATGAACAACCAAACTTTCCGCCAGAGTTTGCAGCTGGTGAACGCGGAGGAGGAGGAGAATCCCCCGTGCGCAAGTCCCAGAAACCCCAATAACCTAACTGTTATATCAGCGCCCCCGACAACAGGGGGGGGGGGGAAATGACTTTAATTTAAAGTAACGAAAAATTGCGTCACCATATTGGGACGACTGTGATTGTGACTGGAACAGTGGTGATAAATTGCCTGACTGATTTCAAATGAATCGGGATATCATCATACACCACTTCTGACGCGAGGAGGAATAATTTGCGATCCAGTGCACGCTGGCTGCCATTGGCTATTGTATGCATGAAGGTGAAGACTGTTTGTAATTTTGTCGATCCATTTTTCTGTGGCCGTCCTCTTAATGAATCTGGATACTGTTTTATAATCACATTCCAGTGCATTGACTACAGAGAGACAGTAAAGGACCTTTTCCCGCACCAATAGGCGTATTGGGCATGTAGTATATTTTATAGACCAATTAGCACTTGGTGGGTGATAATGTCAGCATACTGCCAATCGCATTTACTTTCCAGGACTTTACCCAGTACCCTTTTGAAGCTGGGAGCCAAGGTCATTTTTAAAAATAAAAAATCGGCCTTTGTAAGGGGACTAAATATATAACCTGACTGCGGGCCGACCGAGTGACGAACTCCTTGTGGTCCGGGTTCACGCCCAGGAGTAGGCAGATTTACGGTATCTACCATGGAATCACAAAGAAGAGGAGAAATACTGACATCTTGAAAGATCTGAACATCAAGGAAGATTGGGTAATAAACAGCATCCGTCTCGGAAGCTGAAATATTTTGGTCATATCAAGCATCATGACCGGATTGGAAATAATTATAACAGAAGGCATGGTACCAGGAAAGAGGGGCAGGGGTCGATCAACACCCCCGAAGATGGGCCACACAAGATATAAGTGAGTACATAAGGCGGGGGAGCTGGCGAGAGACCGAGTTTCTTTCAGGCAGACTGTGATGAGAGCGACGTTCTGCAAAGGACCTGCTACATGATGTTGATCAAGGCCGAAGGGTTGCGATATCCATAGTACCGAGCCAAAACGGTAACAACTCTTGGTTTCTGGAATTATATATATAAATGGTTTACGTTTGATCCGAAAAAGAAATCTGTCCATTATATCATTTATTGCTGTACCATTGTGTTTTAGCTTTGTTTGTTACAAAGCTGCTGTGGCGGCTTCAAGTTGGTGCAAATAAAAGTCATGGAGCAAAAACTTTGATCTCATCAGTGCCTTATTGTTAAAGTATTCAAAGCAGAAACGATGTTTTTCTCTCTGTTAATTTTGTTAAGCAGTGAGAAAACTTTCTGCAGAGGCTGCAGAAGAAATGAAGTAATGCCAACAGACTAACATAAATCTTTGATACTTATGGAACGCGGTTTGAATCTTCACATTGCTGTTCTAGGGCAGTTGAGCAGACATCTCTCTCTCTCTCTCTCTCTCTCTCTCTCTCTCTCTCTCTCTCTCTCTCTCTCTCTCTCTCATCTCAGAATTAGGTGGCTGATCTTACCCTTTTCTTTCCCACATTCTTTATTTTTTTTCATTCATGCTAGTCTTCTTTAAAACAAGGCTGGACAATTTCAGAAACTAGTGGTCTCACTGACACCGGTCTTCTGCTTGTGGCTTAGGGTTTGAGAACGTGCTTCGTAATGCGGGTTGTATCCCAGCTGCAGACGATTGTCTTGCGTTGTTTTCGACAGTGGTACCGAGTGCTGCCTTTCAGGAGAAATGCAAACTGCTAAAAATAAAATGCTACAAAAAACAAAACGGCCCATCCCCCGCCAAAAGCTTGGGGTTGGTCTAGCAGTGTCATGTAAATGATAAGCAACTAAGTTCCACATTAAGGAAACCCTTTATCGAGCGCCTCAGGTAACTAGCTTGGAAAAATTTACC
>CAJHNH020000893.1:7500-36040 GCA_905116865.2 Candidula unifasciata
ATGTATGTATGTATGTATGTATGTATGTATGTATGTATGTATGTATGTATGTATGTATGTATGTATGTATGTATGTATGTATGTATGTATGTATGTATGTATGTATGTATGTATGTATGTATGTATGTATGTGTGTGTGTGTGTGTGTGTGTGTGTGTGTGTGTATGTATGTATGTATGTATGTATGTATGTATGTATGTGTGTGTGTGTGTGTGTGTGTGTGTGTGTGTATGTATGTATGTATGTATGTATGTATGTATGTATGTGTGTGTGTGTGTGTGTGTGTGTGTGTGTGTATGTATGTATGTATGTATGTATGTATGTATGTATGTATGTATGTATGTATGTATGTATGTATGTATGTATGTATGTATGTATGTATGTATGTATGTATGTATGTATGTATGTATGTATGTATGTATGTATGTATGTATGTATGTATGTATGTATGTATGTATGTATGTATGTATGTATGTATGTATGTATGTATGTATGTATGTATGTATGTATGTATGTATGTATGTATGTATGTATGTATGTATGTATGTATGTATGTATGTATGTATGTATGTATGTATGTATGTATGTATGTATGTATGTATGTATGTATGTATGTATGTATGTATGTATGTATGTATGTATGTATGTATGTATCCATGCATGTATGCATGCATGTATGCATGTATGTATGCATTATGTATGTATGTTTGTGTGTATGTATGTTTGTGTGTATATGGATGCATTTATGTATGTATTATGTACTATATCAGGATGAGACTATATTAGTCACTAACAGCTGTAGCAAAAGGAGTCTGATATGCACAGTTTAATGTGCAAAGAGTTAAAGGTTGCAAAAGTGTAACAGATAAAAGAGGTTTTTTAATTAAAATAAAACATGCTTTCAATCTTCGTTCACTCCTCTCTACTACTTGAGAAATTTCTACTATGGTTTTCAAATCTGACTAGAATTCAGTGACAATCGATGTACCCAGACAGTTATTATGAACAGTGCATTAGCCCTAACATTCTGCATCTGTTCTCAACAAATTCCTCTCGTCCCTATGTGTCTCCATCTTCTCGTTCCCACGTGTCTCCATCTTCTCGTTCCTATATGTCCCTATCTTCTCTTCCTTTTTGTCTCCATCTTCTCGTTCCTATATGTCCCCATCTTCTCGTCCCTATATGTCCCCATCTTCTCGTTCCTATATGTCCCCATCTTCTCGTTCCTATATGTCCCCATCTTCTCGTTCCTATATGTCCCCATCTTCTCGTTCCTATATGTCCCAATCTTCTCGTTCCTATATGTCCCTATCTTCTCGTTCCTATATGTCCCCATCTTCTCGTTCCTATATGTCCCCATCTCCTCGTTCCTATATGTCCCCATCTTCTCGTTCCTATATGTCCCCATCTTCTCGTTCCTATATGTCCCCATCTTCTCGTTCCTATATGTCCCCGTCTTCTTGTTCCTATATGTCCCCATCTTCTCGTTCCTATATGTCCCCATCTTCTCTTCCTTTCTGTCTCCATCTTCTCGTTCCTATATGTCCACATCTTCTCGTTCCTATGTGTCTCCATCTTCTCGTTCCTATGTGCCTCCATCTTTTCGTTCCTACGTGTCTCCATCTTCTCGTTCCTATATGTCCACATCTTCTCGTTCCTATATGTCCACATCTTCTCGTTCCTATGTGTCTCCATCTTCTCGTTCCTATGTGCCTCCATCTTCTCGTTCCTATATGTCCACATCTTCTCGTTCCTATATGTCCACATCTTCTCGTTCCTATATGTCCACATCTTCTCGTTCCTATATGTCCACATCTTCTCATTCCTACGTGTCTCCATCTTCTAGTTCTTATGTGTCTCCATCTTCTTGTTCCTTTTTGTCTCCATCTTCTCGTTCCTATGTGTCTCCATCTTCTCGTTCCTATGTGCCTCCATCTTTTCGTTCCTACGTGTCTCCATCTTCTCATTCCTATATGTCCCCATCTTCTCGTTCCTATGTGCCTCCATCTTGTCATTTCTTTGTCTCCATCTTCTAGTTCTTATGTGTCTCCATCTTCTTGTTCCTTTTTGTCTCCATCTTCTCGTTCCTATGTGTCTCCATCTTTTGGTTCCTGTGTGTCTTCATCTTCTATTTTCTATGTGTCTCCATCTTCTCATTCCTATATGTCCCCTTTCTTCTCGTTCCTACGTGACGAAGAAACACTAATATAAAAATTGATGAAAACCAGTTAAAGCAGGCGATGGATTTTATCTGGTAAGTATTTTGCGGAAAACTGAAGAATCCAAATGTAAAAGGTAGAGTCAGGAGATGTGAACCAGCATCATTGCACACGTTCCTATGTGTCACCATCTTCTCGTTCCTTTTTGTCTCCATCTTCTCATTCCTATGTGTCTCAATTTTTTCGTTCCTATGTGTCACCATCTTCTCGTTCCTTTTTGTCTCCATCTTCTCATTCCTATGTGTCTCCATCTTCTCGTTCCTATGTGTCTCCATCTTCTCGTTCCTATATGTCCGCATCTTCTCTTCCTTTTTGTCTCCATCCTCTCGTTCCTATATGTCCCCATCCTCTCTTCCTTTTTGTCTCCATCTTCTGGTTCCTATATGTCCCCATCTTCTCGTTCCTATGTGCCTCCATCTTTTCATTCTGTTGTCTCCATCTTCTCGTTCCTATGTGTCTCCATCTTCTCGTTCCTTTTTGTCTCCATCTTCTCGTTCCTATGTGTCTCCATCTTCTGATTCCTGTGTGTCTCCATCTTCTATTTTCTATGTGTCTCCATCTTCTCATTCCTATATGTCCCCTTTCTTCTCGTTCCTACGTGACGAAGAAACACTAATATCAAAATTTATGAAAACCAATTAAAGCAGGCGATGAATTTTATCTGGTAAGTATTTTGCGGAAAACTGTAGAATACAAATGTAAAAGGTAGAGTCAGGAGATGTGAACCAGCGTCATTGCACACGTTCCTATGTGTCACCATCTTCTCATTCCTATGTGTCTCCATCTTCTCGTTCTTTTTTGTCTCCATCTTCTCATTCCTATGTGTCATAATTTTCTCGTTCCTATGTGTCACCATCTTCTCGTTCCTTTTTGTCTCCATCTTCTCGTTCCTATGTGTCTCCGTCTTCTCGTTCCTATGTGTCTCCATCTTCTCGTTCCTATGTGTCTCCATCTTCTCGTTCCTATGTGTCTCCATCTGCACATTCCTGTGTCTCCATTTTCTAGTTCCTACGTGTCTCCATCTTCTCGTTTCTATGTGTCTCAATCTTCTCGTTCCTATGTGTCTCAATCTTCTCGTTCCTATGTGTCTCCATCTTCTCGTTTCTATGTGTCTCAATCTTCTCGTTCCTATGTGTCTCCATCTTCTCGTTTCTATGTGTCTCAATCTTCTCGTTCCTAAGTGTCTCCATCTTCTCGTTCCTATGTGTCTCCCACTTCTCGTTCCTTTGTGTCTCCATCTTCTTATTTTAATGGCTTTCGGTACTCTCTACATACGTCTGTCTGAATATAAATATTATTCTAAAATACAAGCCTGGTGAGTGTTCTTGTATCTTGTGTTTTACGCTGGGGAAAAAAAAATAAATTTCCTTTCATATCTGTTCAATCAACCGAAATCATCAAAAACTAAAAAATTCTGTTTATCTCTGTATTTTATTAGTTTTCTAAAATCATTATGTCAGCAATTAGAGTTTGCCTTCACATACTTCAATTAATTTTCAACACATTAAAAATACATTATTATACTTAAAACATCTTCTGTCTTCACAGAAAAAAAACCTTATTTTTTACTAAAATTAATTTAACAGCCTGCATTTTTCATCCATAAAGTCCTTCACAATTGTATTATTCCTTCCTGCAACCACACGCTGAAACCGCCGTGTGGTTGTTTATACAGTGCTTGTCTGCCATCCCAACCGCTGGCCAGTGTGTCTGCTCCTGTCTGATGCTTGAAACTGGCACAAAATAATAACGCCCGAGAATGAAATCAAATATTTGAACTTGCTCAGCTTGTTGATCTTGAGATTAGTCGAGCATCTTCAGATCGGAATTCTCCCAGGGGACTCATAGATGTATTGCCATTTCACTGAAAAGATGCCGTTGGGCGCGTGTAGTCCATAGTAAACATACACACGTTCATACTCACTCACAATCACACATGTATATAGGCGTCTGTGGCTTAGGGGTTACTGACGCTGTTCATAACTCAGAAATACCCGCTATGATTTAGTTGCGTGCCATTTGGCAGTTGATCGCTTTGTGCTGATTTTGATAATATCGTGGAACATGCATGGTATTTGATTGCTTGTAGAGAATTAGGAGATTTCACGAACCGACTAGAACACTGGTTCTCAACCTTACAAACACCGTGACCCTTTAATACAGTTCCTTTTGCTATGGCAACCCCCAAAAATACAATTTATTTTCGTTAGTGCTTCCTAACTTCAATGAAAATGTGATTTCTGTTGGTCTTAGACGACCCCCATGAAAGGGTCGTTCGACCCACACAAAAATGTCGCCAGCTAGAGGTTGAAAATCTTTGGACTAGAATAAAATGGACAGTGTCATCGAATCGAAAGAAAACTTAGGGAAGAACACATAGGATTTCGGAAGAACAGAGCTTGTACTGATGCAATATTCACACTTTGACAATTTGTGGAAAGGACGGTAAATGTCGTTAAAAAACTACACGGCGCATTCGTAGACCTAGAGAAATCTTTTGATCGAGTTATGAGGAATATATTATGGAAGGTACTTCAGGATTACAGAGTAACCGAACACCTTATCAAAGTGTGCAGCTCGTTATATGTGAGCAGTAAATGCGCAGTTGAATCAAATACATGAATGTCAGAAAAGTACATCAGTACAACCAGAAGAACATATTAATAGACTCAGTCAAAATGCAACAGCTATGATCAACATAGGAAAAACCGAAATGATCAAATTCTCCTGATGACGAAGAACCACCAATATCAAAATTGATGAAAACCAATTAAAGAAGGCGATGGGTTTTATCTTGTAAGTATTTTTGCGGAAAACGGAAGAATACAAATGTAAAAGGTAAAGTCGGGAGATGTGAACCAGCGTCATTGCACACGGTAATAAACCATAAGTGCTCTACCATCAGTATGGACAGCTGATAAGAAACGGTCCGCCTGTGTCGCCGTCCGCACGAAACTCCGTAGCTACAGCGACGTTACTCTATTTACCCCAGAGTGTTAACTCTGGTACCCATTTCCTAGAGGCTAGGTGAACCCCGGGAACCGCCCGGTTTCGAACACCGGCCGTGGACTGCAGCGAGTCTCAGCTATATTTGAAAGCCTGTCTCCTATCGACTGCGTTAACGCGACCCCTCAAACGGAAGAATAAATAAATCCAGCAAAGATTTAAGAAAGCCAATGAAATTGTAGGTCAAATGGCACCAATTTTAAATGCAAGCATGTGAATATGAACACTAAAAGAACACCGTTTAACACAATGTTCTTACCAAAACTAGGCTATCAAGGTCAGACATGGACAGTATCTTCAGGAGAAGGAAAATAGTTACCACAGAAATGAAATGTTAACGTTCTATGCTGGGTGTAACCAGGAAAGATTGATTTAAGACCGATGCTATCAGAGGGAGAGTTGGCACAGCACTAATACCACACTTTATAGGTGGACAAACAAATCAAATGGTTTTGCCATGTAACAAGGTTGGCATCAGACAGGGCAACACAGTGAAAGCAATGTTATACAGATATAGTGGTAACAAACACATACTTGGACCACGCAGAATATGGACCGCAGAAAAGTCAGAAACAACGAAAAGTTCTTTATACAAACATATGCATGTGTGTACGTTAAAATTGGTACTGCATTCCCAAGAACTGTGAGTAGTAGACGGCGTGCTAGCCGTCAAAGAGTTATCCCGGTTGAAGCTGCAGCCGTGATATGATTTTTAATTTTCATCAATATTGTTTTTGGGTCAGCCAGGTCTGATTTCAGATATGTTTCACACAGAGGATATGTTTCACACAGAGGATATGTTTCACACAGAGGATATGTTTCACACAGAGGATATGTTTCACACAGAGGATATGTTTCACACAGAGGATATGTTTCACACAGAGGATATGTTTCACACAGAGGATATGTTTCACACAGAGGATATGTTTCACACAGAGGATATGTTTCACACAGAGGATATGTTTCACACAGAGGATATGTTTTCACACAGAGGATATGTTTCACACAGAGGATATGTTTCACACAGAGGATATGTTTCACACAGAGGATATGTTTCACACAGAGGATATGTTTCACACAGAGGATATGTTTCACACAGAGGATATGTTTCACACAGAGGATATGTTTCACACAGAGGATATGTTTCTCACAGAGGATATGTTTCACACAGAGGATATGTTTCACACAGAGGATATGTTTCTCACAGAGGATATGTTTCACACAGAGGATATGTTTCACACAGAGGATATGTTTCACACAGAGGATATGTTTCACACAGAGGATATGTTTCACACAGAGGATATGTTTCACACAGAGGATATGTTTCTCACAGAGGATATGTTTCACACAGAGGATATGTTTCACACAGAGGATATGTTTCACACAGAGGATATGTTTCACACAGAGGATATGTTTCACACAGAGGATATGTTTCTCACAGAGGATATGTTTCACACAGAGGATATGTTTCACACAGAGGATATGTTTCTCACAGAGGATATGTTTTTCACACAGAGGATATGTTTCACACAGAGGATATGTTTCACACAGAGGATATGTTTCACACAGAGGATATGTTTCACACAGAGGATATGTTTCACACAGAGGATATGTTTCACACAGAGGATATGTTTCACACAGAGGATATGTTTCACACAGAGGATATGTTTCACACAGAGGATATGTTTCACACAGAGGATATGTTTCACACAGAGGATATGTTTCACACAGAGGATATGTTTCACACAGAGGATATGTTTCACACAGAGGATATGTTTCACACAGAGGATATGTTTCACACAGAGGATATGTTTCACACAGAGGATATGTTTCACACAGAGGATATGTTTCACACAGAGGATATGTTTCACACAGAGGATATGTTTCACACAGAGGATATGTTTCTCACAGAGGATATGTTTCTCACAGAGGATATGTTTCATACAGAGGATATGTTTCACACAGAGGTTATGATTCACTCAAAGGATATGTTTCTCCCAGAGGATATGTTTCACACAGAGGATATGTTTCACACAGAGGATATGTTTCACACAGAGGATATGTTTCACACAGAGGATATGTTTCACACAGAGGATATGTTTCTCACAGAGGATATGTTTCATACAGAGGATATGTTTCACACAGAGGTTATGATTCACTCAAAGGATATGTTTCTCCCAGAGGATATGTTTCACACAGAGGATATGTTTCACACAGAGGATATGTTTCACACAGAGGATATGTTTAACACAGAGGATATGTTTCACACAGAGGATATGTTTCACACAGAGGATATGATTTTCACAGAGGATATGTTTCACACAAAGGATATGTTTCTCACAGAGGATATGTTTAACACAGAGGATACGTTTCACACAGAGGATATGTTTCCCACAGAGGATATGTTTCACACAGAGGATATGTTTCACACAGAGGATATGTTTCACACAGAGGATATGATTTTCACAGCTGATATGTTTCTCACAGAGGATATGTTTCATACAGAGGATATGATTCTCACAGAGGATATGCTTCTCACAGAGGATATGTTTCATACAGAGGATATGTTTCTCACAGAGGATATGTTTCTCACAGAGGATATATTTCTCACCGAGGATATGATTCTCACAGAGGATGTGTTTCTCACAGAGGATATGTTTCATACAGAAGATATGTTTCTCACAGAGGATATGTTTCTCACAGAGGATATATTTCTCACCGAGGAGATGTTTCATACAGAGGATATGTTTCTCACAGAGGATATGTTTCACACAGAGGATATGATTCTCACAGAGGATATGTTTCATACAGAGGATATGTTTCTCACAGAGGATATGTTTCTCACAGACGATATGTTTCACACAGAGGATAAGTTTCTCACAGAGGATTTGTTTCACACAGAGGATATATTTCTCACCGAGGATATGTTTCATACAGAGGATATGTTTCTCACAGAGGATATGTTTTACACAGAGGATATGATTCTCACAGAGGATATGTTTCATACAGAGGATATGTTTCTCACAGAGGATATGTTTCTGACAGAGGATATGTTTTACACAGAGGATATGTTTCTCACAGAGGATTTGTTTCAGACAGAGGATATGTTTCTCACAGAGGATATGTTTCACACAGAGGATATGTTTCTCACAGAGGATATGTTTCACACAGAGGATATATTTCTCACCGAGGATATGTTTCATACAGAAGATATGTTTCTCACATAGGATATGTTTTATACACAGGATTAGTTACACACAGAGGATATGTTTCACACATTTACTTCTTTCTTGTCCACACGTCCCTGTGTGTCGCGGTAAGTGGATAGATGCTTTTGTGATGTGTAAGAGCTTACCTCTGAACACTTCACCTCCAACAGAGAAACTAGACTATTTTCCGATCTATGTTGATCTCAGACAAAGTCCTGGATATCCAAGAAAACAGCCATATTTGGCTCGTCACGTAAATACTCAACAGCTGCACTTAGTACCCACAGGAGTAGGAGAAGGGGTAGATAGATATCAAGATGAACCCAATGAGATATCAAGATACACAGTTAACCCCTCCGACTTTGTCCTTTCCTGGTATAGAATTATAAACAAGCTCCCACCAAACGTAACTTTATTTATCAGTTTAGTTAAACAGGTAAGACTGAATACACTTGGAATTTAACAAACGATGTAGTATAAAACTTGACATAAATGTTTATTCACTAACAATCAATTAAATGCAATTGCCAGTTTGTTGTGTTTACACAAACAGTGACTGGCTAATGTTATGATAGTGATGAGATGCTTCAGCGAGAAAACAGCACCTGGGATTAGAGTGGTGTGATGAGGGTGATAAAGTACGAACAATGTGTGAACATAACTTTGTTTTCACAGAACCCCAGACAGCCGTGAGGCACTGTCAAGCTCTTTCACCTCTTCCAGCTTCTTTCCCGCCTGTTCCCCGCCTGTTTCAGCTTATTTTCCACCTGTTTCCAGCTTGCCGATCTCCAATAACTTTGGTTCTTTCATGCGACATCTAGTTCTATTAGAACAGATGTCTTCACCCCGACGGGAGCTGTTAAACAAACACATAAGTGTAGTATTTACTTACACTAAAAATGCATATAATAATACAATATATATATATATATATGTATAGACATACCATCTCTTCTCCTCAATCCTCCACATTCTCTCCAGTCTAGTCTGAAGGTCTTATGTCTTACATTGACGTCACATATCCTGCCTTCCCTCTCATGTACTGTCATGATAGTTGACTTCCTAAGTCTGCTGTCCGTCTTCAATCAGACTTCCAATCTGGCTGACATTGTTTTACATGAACATGTGAAGCAGGTTTTGTGCTGAAAACTCAAATCACTTTATAGGTGCATGTTGTCTCGAATAGTGTCTTTCCAGTGAGCACATGGTGAGCTATTAAAATGCAACCACATGGCTGCATCTGTGGGCATTCTTCCCCACAGTCCAGACTCATGTTTTGGTTGATGGTTAAAACCTTATAATTTCATTACATTTCAGTATACAAGTCTTATTTTTTAAACATGAAAACCTACACTGAAAACATGTGGCACAAACATACATGAAATAGAAATGATTCAGCAGTTCTCTAACTGAGATACTGAATACTCACAAAGAACTATTTTACGCAGAATGTGTAGACAAATTAGAAAAAGGTAGAATAGGCTTTAGCTAACTCTATAACCTATGTATAAAAGATTAAAAATAATATACAGTCATACCTGGAAACGTTCCAACAATTGCCAAACAAGACTCAACCAGTGAGAAATACTTTCTCTGTAGGTCTGAGTTTGTGGCTAGCTGGCGGCACTATGAGGTAGTTCTGAAATGCTTGCAGTCTACTAGCAAAGTTAACTCCTCCCTTTCCTAGTACCTAACCTGTCCCACAAGAGAAGGTCTTAGCCACGCCCTAGAAGTACCTTGCAGATCGAAATAGCTATCAATGGGCCTGTCACTCAAAGTGAACGGCCTTTCCAAGATCACACATTCTTAATTGGTAAACATCTGTTCTCCAGCCAATTTAACTAGCAGGTGTGACAATCCAGCCAGCAAACGCCGTGATGTCTGGAGTTACCTACCAGATCACTTAATTCCCCTGATCTGCTCTGTTCGAAAGGCCCAACTCAGTCTCTGTTATGTAACTTTTAAGACACTAAGGTTCGGCTCATGGGAGATAATCTCAGGTGTGACATTTAGTTCCCCATTTAGTTTGCTCGCCCCTACAGACTGTCTCTGGTCAGGAGATAATTATATGACACTGGCTTGTAAAACAAATAGCTAGCTAAGGTAATGTTAGGTAATTTACACAAAGCTGGGTTGCTTTGTCTGGCCCAAGGACTGAAAACAATTAAATCCGTGTGGTTTTAGTACTTGATTCAGGCTTAGTGCATATTGACTATAATTTTTTGTCTCTCAATAAACAGAAGAAATTATTCCACGTACTAACTTATGAAACCACTGAGCACAGAGGTCGTTTCGTCACACTGTGTATGCGTGTGTATGTGGGGGGGGGGGGGATGTTGTTTAAAAAAAATAATATAAAATAGCAACTCATTTCTTTTACCTTTCAACTGCGCCTGAGCAGCAATCATATGCATGTGTGTACTTTAACATGAGTACTGCATTCACAAGCACTGTGGCATAGTAGATAGCGTGTTAGCCGTCAAAGCCGTGATATTATGTTCCATCAGTATTGTTCTGGGGTCAATCCGGTCTTTTTAAAAGTCCCCAAGTACAAAGAGCTTTGGAGCTGGAAATGATTCACACAGAAGATGTGTTTCACACACAGGATTTGTTTCACACAGAGGATTTGTTTCACACAGAGGATTTGTTTCACACAGAGGATATGTTTCACACAGAAGATATGTTTCACACAAAGGATATGTTTCACACAGAGGATATGTTTCACAGAAAAGATATGTTTCACACAGAGGATTTGTTTCTCACAGAGGATGTGTTTCATACAGATGATTTGTTTCATACAGATGATAAACTTCACACAGAGGACATGTTTCACACAGAGGATATGTTTCTCACAGAGGATATATTTCTCACAGAGAATACGTTTCTCACAGAGGATATGTTTAACACAGAGGATATGTTTCACACAGAGGATTTGCTTCTCACAGAGGATATGTTTCACACAGAGGATATGTTTCACACAGAGGATTTGTTTCATATAGATGATAAACTTCACACAGAGGACATGTTTGACACAGGAGATATGTTTCACTCTAAGGATATGTTTCACACAGAGGATATATTTCACACAGAGGATATATTTCACAAGGAGGACATATCTCAGGCAGAGTATATATTTCACAAGAAGGATATATTTCAGGCAGAGGATATGTTTCACACAGAGAATATGTTTCACATAGAGAATATATTTCTCACAGAGAATACGTTTCTCACAGAGGATATGTTTAACACAGAGGATATGTTTCACACAGAGGATTTGCTTCTCACAGAGGATATGTTTCACACAGAGGATATGTTTCACACAGAGGATTTGTTTCATACAGATGATAAACTTCACACAGAGGACATGTTTCACACAGAGGATATGTTTCTCACAGAGGATATATTTCTCACAGAGAATACGTTTCTCACAGAGGATATGTTTAACACAGAGGATATGTTTCACACAGAGGATTTGCTTCTCACAGAGGATATGTTTCACACAGAGGATATGTTTCACACAGAGGATTTGTTTCATATAGATGATAAACTTCACACAGAGGACATGTTTGACACAGGAGATATGTTTCACTCTAAGGATATGTTTCACACAGAGGATATATTTCACACAGAGGATATATTTCACAAGGAGGACATATTTCAGGCAGAGTATATATTTCACAAGAAGGATATATTTCAGGCAGAGGATATGTTTCACACAGAGAATATGTTTCACATAGAGGATATGTTTCACACAGAGAATATGTTTCACACAGACGATATGTTTCACACAGAGAATATGTTTCACACAGACGATATGTTTCACACAGAGGATATATTTCACAGAGGATATATTTCACAAGGAGGATATATTTCAGACAGAGTATATGTTTCACACAGAGAACATGTTTCACATAGAGGATGGGTTTACACAGAGAATATGTTTCACATACAGGATATGTTTCACACAGAGAATATGTTTTTCATAGAGGATTTGTTTCATACAGAGGATATGTTTTACACACAGGATATATTTTCCACAGAGGAAATGTTTATTAAAGAAGTAATGTGTTTTACAGAGGAAATGTTTCACACATTTCCTTTTCTCTTGTCCACGCGTGTCTGTGTATCCGTGCGTGCCTGTGTCTGAGTGTGTGTTTGAAAAAAAAAAAAAGGGGGGGGGGGGTAATTGGTGTTTCAAAAGAATTAATTTAAAATAGCTAATTTCTTTTACCTTTAAACTGTGAGTGAACAGCAAACATGTGTCACAAAAATACATTCTTCTTCTTCTGCCTTTCTATCCCCCAATGGAGCATAGGCCCTCAACCAACTCACGCCACGTCGTTCTATCCTTCGCCATTACATGGAGCTCTCTTCATGTCCTCCCAATCTTTCTAACCTCATTCTCCAGCTCTCTTCTCCATGTGTTTTTTGGCCTTCCTTTATTCCTATGCCCCTGTGGGTTCCAATGCAAAGACATTCTAGTTATGCTGTTCTCCTGTTTTCTCAGTATGTGCCCTATCCAACGCCAGCGTCTTTTCCTCACCTCCTGATCCACTGGAGCCTGTTTAGTTCTCTCCCAAAGTTCTACATTAGTTATTCTATCATACCATTTTATTCCCTCTATTCTGCGCAGGCACCAGTTAATGAATGTCTGCAATTTATTAGTAATTGCCTTCGTTGTTCTCCATGTTTCCGCCCCATACAATAGTACTGATTTGACATTAGAATTAAAAATTTGTAGTTTAGTTTTTATTTTAATTTCTTTTGACCTCCACAAATTCCCTAGTGCTATGAAAGCCCCTCTTGCCTTTTGTATTCCTATTTTAATATCTCTATCAGTTCCTCCATCTTTATCTACATTACTGCCTAAATAGGTGTACGACTCCACGTCTTGGAGTGGGGTGCCATTAAGAGAAACCACATTACTATTTGCCTGATTTATTCTCATTATCTTTGTCTTTCCTTTATGGATATTCAGACCAAGCTGCTGTGATCTCGCATTAAGTATATTTAATTTATCTTGCATCTGATTCCGTGAATGGGACAGAAGAGCAATATCATCAGCGAAGTCCAGATCATCAAGCTGTTTTGTAGGGGTCCACTGAATTCCATTCTTGGTGTTAGCAGTTACTGTTTTCATAGTCCAGTCTATAGCCAGTAAAAACAAGAGAGGCGACAAAAGACATCCCTGTCGCACACCTGTTTTTATTTCAAATGCATCTGTTAGCTTTCCCTCATGAATAACTCGACATTTCATGTCTTTATATGTTGCCTTTACTAAGTTGATAATTTTCTGTGGGATTCCATAGTTCCCCATCAATTTCCAGAGAGATTCCCTATCTATGCTGTCAAATGCTTTTTCATAGTCTATAAATCCAATGTAAAGTGGTGAGTTCAGTTCAATACTTTGCTCTATTATAATACGTAATGTGGCTATCTGATCAGTACAGGATCTGTTTGACCGAAAACCTGCCTGCTCATCTCTTAGCATTTTATCAATAGCATCTTTTAATCTTTCCAAAATAATTCTACTTAATATTTTTCCAGGAACTGACAGCAACACAATTCCTCTATAGTTTTCACACTCCTGTAGATCACCTTTTTTGGGCAGTTTCACAAGATATCCTTCTCTACAGTCTGCTGGTATTTCTTCGGTCTCCCAGACTTTACTGAATAATCTATGTAGCAATTCTGTTGATGTGTTTATGTTGGTCCTGATGGCTTCAGCTGGGATACCATCTGGGCCTGACGCCTTTCCTTCCTTAAGAAGATTTATAGCTTTTCTAATTTCCTCTTTGGATGGTATCTCACAGTTGATATCCAGTTCCATTTCTAAAGGCTGGATATCTGGGGGAACCTCTGGGCCTGGTCTATTTAGAAGCATTTCAAAATATTCAACCCATCTGTCCATTTGATATTTAGTGTTAGTAAGTACCTTTCCTTGACTATTTTTGATTGATCCAGTTGGCTGACTATATTTACCTACTAATTTTCTTGTGTTACTGTAAAGTTTTCTGAGGTTTCCTTTTGCTGCTGCTGTCTCCGCTTCTTGTGCTAGATCATTTAGATATTTCACTTTATCTGCCCTTATATGCCTCCTAACTTCCTTGTTGGCTTCTGTGTAATTCTTCTGAGCTCTAGCTTTAGCAGCTCTAGTTTTGCTATTGTTTAATTCTGCCTTTTTACTTTTCCTATCTTCAATCAGTTTAATGGTTTCTGGTGTTATCCATGCTTTATGTTTCCTTTCTTTCTTGTCAAGAACTTCTACACAAGATTCATTCCAGATTCCTTTGATCTGATCCCAGCAGACTTCTGTGTTGACATCTTCAGCTAACTGCTGCAACACCTGGTACTTATTAGAGACCGTAACTGAGAACTGTTCCTTAATTTCTTTATTATGTGTCATACAGAGGAAATGTTTCACACATTTCCTTTTCTCTTGTCCACGCGTGTCTGTGTATCCGTGCGTGCCTGTGTATGTGTGTGTGTGTGTGTGTGTGTGTGTGTGTGTGTGTGTGTGTGTGTTTGGGGGAAAAAAAAGGGGGGGGGGTAATTGGTGTTTCAAAAGAATTAATATAAAATGGCTAATTTCTTTTACCTTTAAACTGTGAGTGAACAGCAAACATGTGTCACAAAAATACATTGACTGCAGAAAAAAAAAGAGACGTAAAAAAACCGCGAGGATGTCAGAGAAATAAAAGGTGGCATAACACCCATACTAAATTATGTGCATTATAAAATGTTTCACTTAAAATATGCCCTAAAAATGTCTTTCTGTACAAGACAAATGCCAAAAGGAGAGAGCAAACCAGAGCTCGAGGTAGACCATGAACAAGATGGAAAGATAACATAAGAGAAGCTCAGCAACAGTATCAGGCGACTGTCGTCAGGGTGGTTAGAAAAGCGAAAACCAGAAATATGCGCACACACAAAAAACATAACAAAACAAAGTCCTAAGATATCATTATTTCTTTTTTGTCTGCCGTCTCCAAGTACACATTCTTCGGGATCTCCTGTTTCCTTAGAAGACTAAGCAGCTCAGGTTGAACTCTTATAACGTGTTATTAGAGGTAATGCACCACAAGTTGACAGTATCCAATGAATTCCAGAGAAATTTGACTTAAAAGCTCAACAAAATGGGAAAAAGGAAAACGTGACAGTATCCAGCGTAACTGTATACACGCTTATGTCCTTTCCGTTATAACATATGTTGTCTTAACAGATTTTATTATGGCCTCTTATCACAGTGTTGCTGCCATGGTAGTCAGTCTCCCTTCTCGTACGCCCATCTGTAGTGCCAGTGACACAGACCCAGCTTACCGTGTCTATGTCTGTACTGCCTGGTTACACGAGAAACACAACAAAGACACTCACACGGAACAGAAAGCAAGTTTACATAGGAAATATGTTGTTACTTCCTAGGAAAGTGAACGAGATATGCGGATCTGTCTTGTAGCATTTATGATGGGGGTCTGAGAGTCGCAGATGTGTCAAGCTGCATGCAATAACCTTGAGAACAGCAACCTGCATTGGTTCACAGGCAAGCATCGGCTCTTCGTGCAGACAAATGACAGAAAGTGGAAAAGAGGGGCACAGTAGATGATAGTAACAAATGTCAAACACCGTTATTGTTGTTGTCTGTGCATGTCACCATGATTCAGTTACTAGGCTTTTGCCTTCTGGTCGTTAAGTCATAAAAAAACATCCGCATTCAGGTACCCAGTTGTATCTAATGTACCTGAACTCTTAGTTTAACCGAGCTAAACATAGATACAGGAAAACGTCCCTGGGAAATGAAAGCAACTGTAATAAATTTGAGAACATTATCTATCAACTGTCAATTAGTCTATAGAAACACAATTCTTTGACCAAATGCCTCACTCGCCAATAAGATGAAAAGAGTCATGTGTAAGATGAAAAGAGTCCTATGTTTTGGGTTTTCTTCATCGCTACCTTGTATGTTTCTATAAATGATACTTTCTGCTGTTTCTGATTCATGAAAAGTACAATTACATATCTAAGCATTATATGCTAATACTTTGTCTTCTTCTTCTTCTTCTTCTTCTTCTTCTTCTTCTTCTTCTTCTTCTTCTTCTTCTTCTTCTTCTTCTTCTTCTTCTTCTTCTTCTTCTTCTTCTTCTTCTTCTTCTTTTTCTTCTTCTTCTTCTTCTTCTTCTTCTTCTTCTTCTTCTTCTTCTTCTTCTTCTTCTTCTTCTTCTTCTTCTTCTTCTTCTTCTTCTTCTTCTTCTTCTTCTTCTTCTTCTTCTTCTTCTTCTTCTTCTTCTTCTTCTTCTTCTTCTTCTTCTTCTTCTTCTTCTTCTTCTTCTTCTTTTCTTCTTCTTCTTCTTCTCATTTCTTCTTCTTCTTCTTCTTCTTCTTCTTCTTCTTCTTCTTCTTCTTCTTCTTCTTCTTCTTCTTCTTCTTCTTCTTCTTCTTCTTCTTCTTCTTCTTCTTCTTCTTCTTCTTCTTCTTCTTCTTCTTCTTTATCTTTACTTTCACTATTTACCTCATCGAAGTGTTGGGTGAGATTTAAGGATCTTGTGTGCCTTTTTCCAGTGTATTTTACAATTTTTCGTTCATTTCTGTTCAGTTGCACCTGCTGATGTCGCATCATCTCTTGCGTGGTCTTCCCCTTGATCTGTGTTAATTATGTTTCCTCAGCGTTTCTCTCGCTGAGGAAACATAATTAACATAATTTTCCTCTGTGGCAGTTGGTACCAGGGCATTCTCGTCAGGTGGCTAAACCATCTCACATGTTGTTCTGTAATAGGGTGTCATAAATGCAGATGATAAATCGGAACATACATCGATGGTACCAGGAAATTGAGGCAGGGACCGACCAGCAAAACGTCAGGCGCACTATATAGGTGACACCTTGCGTAGAAAATGCACGTGGCGAGAGATTTGACGAGAGACCGAGTTTCTTTCAGGCAGGCAGTGATGAAAGCGAGGTTAAGTAAAGGAGCTGCTAAACAATTACTTTTTAATTTAAATCCACTGTGCAACTACAAGTTCCTGATTCTACATAAGACAACTCCATACCTCTGATTCGAGGGTAGGGAGGCCAACATATTTTGATCTCAAAACGGGACATCACACTAATAATATGAGAGTAAAAGGGACATCACAAGTAAGTCAGGTTAACACCCACACCCCAACTTCTTTTCTAGGTCAACGAAGTAAACGGGATATTTCGACAAAGATAATAACACCCGAAGCATTGCCATAGGAAATAAACAAAACTATTTGGACTTTAACTGCAAATGAAAAAAAAAGCTACAATTAAAATCTCATCTACACATTCCAGGTATTAAATATATGTGCTGCTATGACGCTAATAAGGTGTGTACTTAAAACTACAAGGTACGACAATGAAGTAATGAGACTGACCTTATTATGATTGGGAAGTTCAATGTCCCATGTCTCTAGTTCATGTCGGTTCCAAAGCTACTCTGCTGCTGCACATGTACAAGGTGAGCATGACTGCAGTGGAGACAAACAATTTAACACAGCCATGAGGAAATGGCTTGAACCACAGCCATGTCTGACCGATGTGGCTCTCTGTTGCAAACAGGCTAAGTTGATACTTCCGTTCAAATAAATAACGAAATCGAAAGTTCTAGATGCGAAATAATCTGCTCAAGAAGCACTGCGATTGAAGGGAGTTATGGGTTACACACAAACCGACCGACGCGGCCTAGGGGCACGGGAAAGTCAGTTGGTGGTCAAAAGTCTCAGTCAAATAACGCAGATAATACAGCAGATAAGGGATACAGAAAACGAGATGGACCCATAAAAGCAGCTCAACCAGCGCAGCAGGGTCAGTGGACCGGCCTCGAGAGCGCCTTGCCACGAATACTCACACGAGGTGAGATTTTGCGAATGGTCCCGCTGCGAATGCGCTTTGTTATAAGATCTGCTTATGCTGTATTACCCTCTGGCGCCAACATGGCCAAATGATTTGCGACTACCTACCCGACATGCCTGCTTTGCAGCGCTAAGCAGACACTGGAGCACGTAATGTCCGCGTGCAAAAAAGCCCTAGGCGCCACAAAGAGTTGGCGGACATAGTGGACCCAGGATGAGGGCCAACCCGAGGGCCAACCGTCATCCCCATGTGCTTACTCAAGGCTGGGCAGATTTCTAAACTTAAGGTCAACAAGATCGCATACGCTCCATCAATACATGATTGTGCTAAGAAATGATTACTAGCTGTCGACCTGCTTTGTTTAAAAAAATACACAGGATCAATCCAGTAGACCGGCCTGAGACCTGGCACAGTTCTGCACCCTACAGAAAATCGCCAACTCATGCGGATACAGCTGACCGTGTCGAACGAGTCACGGATTGAGAAAAATTCACATGTACAAGCTCGAAAAGTACAGTGAGCTAGTGGCCGGTCTGAGGAGAGACGAAGCGTACACAGTTAAAATCTCCCTCGTCGAGGTAGTCGCAAGGTCTTATCTCCACTTCCAGGTACAATGTGCTAAAGCAGCTGGGCTTGAGAGGAAACGAGCGTAGAACGTCACTAAAATAATTGGGCGAAGCTGCTGAAAGAGCTTCGAACTGGCTTTTGACACACAACTGAACGCCGTGGGGGATCGGCCTCGGTAGACTAGTAGGAGCCCCTATGGAATGGAGCTTCTAATCCCTTAAAGTGAAAGTGTCTGATAAATTTCTGCCAGTGTCTCTCTGCCAGATGATATTGTCTAACAAATGTACGATGAACCAACCATAAGCTTGTCACTCTGTTCGTGAAGGTAGTCAACTGATCTAATTTGCTACTGCAGCGACATTATAACATCATATCTCACAACCCCTATCGCAAAGTCACCACATTGTTTTGTCCCTGTCCAATCTGATAAAGTTCAGCAGGGAAAGATAGAAGCCTGGAGTCATGACCAAGTCAGGCCCACCTTTCGAGATTGTACAGAAAGTTACAGGCCGAAACAATCGTCGACGAATTATCTTTCTACTGATGACGGGGTACTCCTGCTGTGCAATCTCCCCTGTGGAGTTCTTCTTATAACTGGCCAAGACACAAATCTCATCTAAGAAGAAAAGGATAGAATCGAGAGAGGTAGCTTTCGTCTAGCTTTCATCGTCGCCCGATAAGCAGAAAACAAAAAAGACACCATTTTGTTTTGGAGCAAAAAGCTAACATTAAATTCTGTTTAAGACGCAGAAAAAGCGCCACTGAGACAGTTACATTGACCGGGCAGTCGTTGTATATGAATTTTTGGCCCCAAAACAAGTCTGTGTTTTCAACCATTCACCTAGATTTGTGTCCTAGTGATATTTTATCTTCTTCTCCTTCTTCAACATTCTGAGCCCTTGAGGTTCATTGCTGCAGATATCACCCACCCGCCTCCATTCATCTCTCTGGTTGCCTCTCTTTTTCCAGTTAGTAACACCGAGTGTTTGCAGGTTTGTCTGGATATTATATCTCCATCGTCCTCTTGGTCTGCCTGGTGGTCTACGACCATTCATCTCGCTGGTGTATACAGTTTTTACTTCTCTGTTATCTGATATTTTTCAATATGCCCAATCATTTAAGTCTATTAGTTTTCATGATGCCAGTGATCTGTGATGATTTAAACAAATTTTGAATGTCGTTGTTGCCTCTCACTCTCCATTCGCTGCCGTTTGCATCTTTGATGGTTTCAAAGATTGGCCGTAAGAATCTGTTTTCGAAAACCTGTTTCATCTCTTTTAATTGTCCTCCAAGTTTCAGAGTCATATAACACGACAGATCTTACAACGTTTTATATATTTTGATCTTGGTGTTGCGAGACAGACACTTTGACTTTAGCAGATGTTGCAGGGTATAGTATACTTTGTTTCCAGATTGTATTCTAGATTTTATTTCCTCGCTCAGCATGTTGGAGCAGTTGAAGTTTGTACCCAAGTACTTAAATGTTTGCGTTCGTTTGATTTTCATATTATCGACTTGAATGTGCTGGAGTTTATATCATTTCCCTGTCTAGTTATTATCACGTATTCTGTCTTATCTTGATTGATAACTAGTCCCATTTTCTAAGCTGATTGTCTAGTTTATTTTCTCCAACGATATCAAAGTCATCAGCATATCCAAGTATTCGTGTAGTTTCTGCTATGGTACACTCTTGTTTCAATTTCCTAATAATTTTGTTCGTGGCCAAGTTGAAAAGAAGTTGGGACAGAGCATCATCTTGCTTTGAACCAGCAGTTACTTAGAAAGGATTTTCTGTCTTTATATATAACTATATTACGAGTGTCTTCTATACATAGTTTGGTCATGCTAATTAACCTTTTTAGTATTTTCAAGTCCTTCATAGCATTTCATAAACTGTTTTTGTGAACACTATCATACGCCTTTTTTTAAGCATCCCCAAACATTATGTACATCTTTTCGTTATTCCCAAATAAGTTATATTTTAAATTCCCAAAATGTAAGCTATCATTAAAAGGACGCTGCTTTGACGATGTTGATGACATCCAAGGGTCGCACATTGATTTTAAGTGCCATAACAACAGAATACCTACAGAGGTCTGTATGCATGGATGTAAGTTTTACCCCACCAGGACATCACACACAGCGATATACACCCGGGGACAGAAATCGGATGAGGATCACTCGTGCAAAGGTCACAGAAACCCAGTTTAGCCGTTAGGCCATATCTATCCCACATGGGGACGGCTTAGTTAGTAGTAACTACAGAGGTCGTTTCAGTGTTTGGTATATCGTGCCACTCGCTGTATCAATGCACATGGGTTTACTTTCATTAAAAACAAAACAAAAATACACGTTACATATTTAACAGTTGATTATTTTAATTTTTGTGGAATTAGTCTCAATACTTAGTTGTCGGACCTCGTATAATTATGTGTTCGATTCTGGAGCTCATTCCTAATTTTCATTAAAATTGGACAATTGCCGTTTTATGGCAGTTTTAGTGTTCTAATCTACGTCATCCCCCTTGTTAATAATTGCCTAGTCTTCCTTATTGTGGGATGCAATTTTTCGTTATTTTGAAGTTCGACTCTGGCTGTTGCCACTGTCTGCAATATAATCTGACATTTAAACGCATTTTCCAGGACCTCTCCACGGGTGGTCCTCATCTGCTTGTCGGCACTTTGTGTCACCGGGTGTTTATCGCTCCGTGTGATGTCCTGGTGGGGTAAAATTTACTTACTTACCTTCACCGATAGCTCAGCCGAATCACAGCGGAAAAAGGGACTTCCCCAGTTAGAACAAGATATATGGTCACCCTAACCTGGTGACGCCATATTTCCGAGCCGCTAAGGGAAAACGACGTATCTCTGAGTCATTTATTCCATACAAAACATCAAAGATAGTCATTTAATCAAAGACAACTCTACATTTCTGAGTCGTTAAAGTGATATTAGATGACTCTCATCATGTCTAAACCGCTGATCCCAGACAATCCCCGTAAATCAAGCCTCGCTCTGTGTCTGTAAGCAAGTGAGTAAAATATCAAACATAAACATTTATTTACCAGCTGGTAATGATTAGGAATTCTAATCAAAACTCTACATCCCAAAGAAACACAAGATGGACATAGAACCGCTAGTCTTCCCCGGCTGTGGAAGATTAGAACTGTAAGCTTATGAGAATGTTCTGAGAGCCATGATGTCAGTAATGATCTTAACACTCCACACCCAGCGTGTTTACCATAGACGAGATAAAACCTATTACCCCCTCCCCCCCCCCCTCCCCCTTCCAACCCGCATCCCCAATCGACACCATTAAACAAAAGCATCTCCAAAAAAAAGAAGAGGAATACCTTGTTCTATCGACGTGCTTGTCAGCTTGAAGCTCACTTTTATAGTTAGAAGTGCCCAGCGATGCAACTTTTCAGATTTATTCTGTTGTTTAAAGCGTCATCTACTATCTAGGTCTGTCGCTGTTTAACTTTATTCCTGGCTTCACTGTCTCAAATACTCAGTGACACTTATTAATCTTGTTCGCTTGATGAGCTCATGATGTCCCCCCAGTAGTGTACATGTCTCTGATGACCAAAGATGATCATTTCAAAGACGACCATTCCAACCAGCGTCTGGCTGCTTGTTCACCAACACGTGCTCTGTAAGCGAAAAGTCGTGTGTTCATTATCTTATTCAAACTAAAGTATAGAAAATAGGAATGATGGGGAATAGTGACGTCCCATTATCTACAATTGTGGCCTCATGACGTCAGGCAATCAAAGCCACCTCTAGACCTTGAATAGTTAACAGTCTTCAAGTCTTTGACAAGTGAAATTTGTTGACGCGTATTACCAATAAAACCTTAGTATATTTAATTGTGTTACTTAAACACTATTAGCAAAAATTCCATCCCAAAATGCGACACCAGTTTTTTTTTTAAGACTTACCCCGGTTGGACGTCTTTGTGGGCCCTAATGGTTAAACGTTTTTTTTTTTTTCCTTTTGACCTGCGCCTGGGGAATTCTTATCCGAATAGTGGCACTTTGAACACTGGCTGGTAATCGATCGTTGTGCGGTTCTGGTGGGATTAAATATCACTTACTTGCCGTTAGCAACAATTCACATTATGCAAGCAAAGTGAAACTTTTGAAAAAGAAAATTCCTAACCCTGCAGGAATCAACGTGCAGTCACGAACTTAAACAATGCTTCCTTATGTTTCAGAAAACACTAAGACAGACAGACTGACACCAGTTCATACTTACCGTAGTGAAACCATCTGAAGGTAAAGGTAGTCCCATAGCAGTGACTGCCTATGAAGTGGGAAGTGTTTTACCATCACACATTCTAAATAACGTCATAAGGCTTGAGGCTTAGTTTCCGTCTCCGTCATTTTTATCTGCCACAAAATACCCAGCTAATTCTGGAATTTACCCGCGTGTAGCTGGGTTCTGTGTGGATAAGAGAACATCTGGCTTCATCTGTTGAGTGATCCACTGCTATGATTCAGTGAGTGATTTTTTTAAACGTCAGGCCTACCTCCTGTATTTCCTAAAACATTTCTTTGTACCCATTTAGACTTGGTGGACCTAAGAACTCAGTATTTTGTTTTCTAAGTACACAGATGCGGATTCGAACCTAGTGTTTCAGGGCTGTAGCACTTTGATTACGGCAGTACTAATAGGTGTTAAAATACTCCTGCAGTAGGGAAAATTCCCCAGAACAGCAGAATTTTGTTTGTCTAGAATTCCTGCTCAGATCTCATCCTAGAACCTTTGAGTCCCCAAGTGCTCAGATTCCCTCATTAGTTAATCCTAAAGTGTGTAGGGCCTGAAGTGTGTAGGGCCTGAAGTGTGTAGGGCCTGAAGTGTGTAGGGCCTGAAGTGTGTAGGGCCTGAAGCTCCAATTCTTAACTGGTTTATTCGTCTTTTTTGGCTTTATGCAAAGCTCTCTTGTTTAATGTCACACCTTATTCACAGTCATCATTTAGTTCTCTGAAGCGTCTTATGTATCGCTCATGCATTCATTGTGTCAAACCGCTCAATTAAAAAATATATATATTAAAAAAAAAACAAAAAAACAGAAGATTTATTGTCCATATTAGTATTATTTTGTTACCGTTCCACACTAAAGAAGTTTTCCGTAGTTGTTGTTACTTTCCTGAGCCGGTGGGAATCAATCTGCCTATTGCTGTCCTTTGTGGGGAAAAATAATTTAATAGACTGCAATCTCAGAGTCAAGGGCATAGACAAGCATTACATTGTTAAGGCAACCGTTAGATGTGCCAACACAAACAGTCTTCCACCAGGACTTCTGAACCAAATATCCTATTTATTTGTCTGTAGCAACTCTAATTTTGTAGTTTCAGGCATTTTTTTTTTTTTTTGGGGGGGGGGGGGGGGGGGGGGGGTGTTAAATAATGATATTTCACTATTTTTTTGTATAAGGTTCTGGGAGGGGGAAAAACTATTGTTGAACGCCTGTGACGGTGGACTTGTCGGAAACAAAAATGTTTAAACTCTTTAATTCCAATGTTTTGGGCAGAGTTCAAGAATCATTACAATGATTGTTATTTTTGTATCATAAATATTAGGGGAACTTATTTGCAGTGGTTGGGGGAAGGGGGGGGGGGGGTTGCAAAAGTTGTAAACATTCTTCTTTAGATTCTGCTAGACGACTTGTTCCACAAGGCGATGACATACCAACTGTCACGCAGATTACGGATTTTCTACTAGAAGATTAGTGTGGCATGTGGAACGACTTTTGACAGTGATCGCGATGTCGAAGATGATTTTTCTGCTGCTCAGCGCTTCCACCAGCTTGAACTGAATGACCTGAGATTTGTATCTCTGCAAGGAATCACAAGAACTTGTGGCTGCAATACAAATGACTGAATGCTGAAACAATGGTAAATTTTATCGCAGCATTGAGAAAGGCTTTCATCCATTTTTCTGTAAAGTTTAATGTTCAATGTTAATTAAATATCAACATTCGATGAGCGAAATAGAATTCACAGACTGATCATCATTTCTTTTAGCTGTGCAAAACTTTCTGTGTAAAGATAATTTTTCTAAATTAGTTGGAAACACGATGTCAAATATCTGTAAACTTGGGTGTAACATGAGCACAAAGTTGCACTGCATCCATAACCATTTACACTTCTGTCTTGAGAATCGTGACGTCTTTATTGCGAAGCACGGTAAAAGATTTCACCAAAATACAAACAGAATGAAAATGAGACCCCATGGACTTTTGGCTGCCCACATGAGGTATATTACTGTTAGACCGTTAACTTGGTTGTCTGGCCACATCACATTCAGAGAAGTCTCCGAGAAGAAGCTTTTTGTGCGTTAACTATTGATAAACGTGTTAATACAATTTTAAAGTTTTATTTAAAGATAATAACTGCACAGTAATTATATACAATACTGAATCAAATTTTAACTGACAGCACCGACTCTAGGCTTGCGCATAATAGCTGACCTACTAAGCAGGACACAAAAACTGATTTTTTTTAAAATGATTAATAAAAAAATAAAATAAAAATCAGGAACACAAAACTACAAAAGAACAGCTATAACACCAAAATGTGTGTTGACCAGTGTAATCAGTGATACCGGCCAATGGTGTACTGGTGTTTTGGAAAACATTTTTTTTGGACTGAACTCAGACTGCTGAAACGAGAGACTAGTGTTCTAACAACTAGACCAGCAAGATTCTATAAACAGTGTATTAAACAATAGTAATGAGATTCTGGGAGGACTCTGGAGCTGGCTGCAATGTGGTGACCAGAAATCGATCATTATTGGATTATTTCAAGCTACCGGCAGTAAATCGGTCTTGCGTAAAGTGTGGCCAATGTTTGGCAGCCAGAGCATCCAATAACCAGGCGGCCTTTCGGTCTGTGGTAGCAATGTCTCCGTGGCCCCGAGGGACAATGTGGATACCGACTGTCGTGGAATCTTCAGACAATCTTCATGGGCGAACAATACACGATCTGGCTTCCAGCCATTCTCGCGTAGATTATTATTTTTTTTTTGTTTCTCTTTTCACACCCCCCTCCCCCACCCCTCAGTCTCGACATCTTTATTTGTTTCCTTGTGTCTTCTAAGAATACCATTCTCTCCATCTTACCGAGTTTTGCTGTTTCATGTGATTTAAAAAAAAAGGAGGTGGGGGTTGAGGAGGGGGAGGAGGAAGGGGGAGGGGGGGGGGGATTACGTATGGACCAGATCATCCAATCCGTGACGCATACCAATGGGTTCAGTCAAGGGCACGTTGTATTAGTGGCCTTTCCCGGCAAAACCAGACAGCTTTCTTGTGTCTGATTAAAACAGAAAAAGCGTCTCCCATGATAGTATAATTTAATGAGACAGCAAGACGATATTGTTGAAAGTTATCACTTATCTCTGCCACTGCCAGTCCCAAGGCTGGATGGGAAAGAAGATGGCTTGGTCGTGGCGCCAGCTCCCCCACCCTGTATGCAGAACAAGTATTTGCTAAAGAAACTTCAGGAAAGAATGTCGTTTGCTAAACAAACGAGTCAGATGGTTTCTGGAGCATGCATTGCTTATGTGATGGTTGCGAATGAAAGCAGCTCTGTGAAATTCAGTGGCCGAATATTTACACTGCTTGCCTCAAAAATAATCACTACAATAAATTTTTTTGAATGTTAGGATTTCGGCGCAGGCAATAACAACCGCCAAGGTTGCAGCAGCAATGAAGAAGTACCAACTTGATATTTCAGGGTTATGCAGCAGCATATACAAGAGTGGTTAGTAGGTTCAGACTTATATACCTTGGGAGAGGATATCAAAAACATATGATGAGACCCAGAGCTGTAAAATATATATCAGAATGGGAGCCAGTGTCAAGCAGAATAATTAGAGCTAGACTGTTTACTAGACATAATTCAACGACCATCATTCAGCCTTATGCGCCAACTAGTGACGCCGCGACTGAGGATGAAGATTACTTTTACGATCAGCTGAGCCCGGCTCTCTAGCGGAATTGGCTAAACCGGATTTCGCGGAGACCGGGTGACGTACTCCTTGTGGTCCGGGTTCAATCCCGGGGGTAGGCAGGAAAGCCACATTTTCTCCCAGATTTACGGTATTTACAATGGAATCAAGGCCGAAAGGTTGCGATATCCATAATACTGAGCCTAAGGGTTAACAACTCATGGCTTCTGGATACTAAAACAAACAAACAAACGATCAGCTGCATCTAACAATCAAATACAGTTACTAAACACGACAAAGTGGTAGTCATGGAAGATTTTAACTCACAAGTAGAAAGTTAAAGATGGGAGTTGAGAGAGCAATAGGAAAGGAAGGAGTTAACGAAAAAAACAACATGAAAATGGAGACCTAATAGTAGCTGAATTAAGTATGCAGCCAAATCAAGTAATTATTCGTTGCTTATCTCAGCCTTGGGCATTACGCCTTGCGGTGGTTTCGACAGTGGTATCGAGAAGCCGACCTACAATAAGCAATGGCAAACTACTGGACGTAAATTTACCTAAAAAATCACAAGAGCCAAAAAATGCTGGGGTTGGTTCTGAAATGTCCTATAAAAGATACGCAACTAACTTAATACATCTTTGCTTATAGGGAGATCGATAAACAAAATTGTCACTCATGAGATGTAGTGACTAAGGGTTCTTGTCACGTTTTCCGGCCCAGAAAGAGAGTGGCTTCCTAGCGAATTATGTCTCGTCGTGTCGCAGGGAGTGTCCTATTTTGCGTTAGTGTCACGCTTAGTGACCAGCTACCATCATGTAGTTCTTTACTTGTTGTTGTCAGCGGCTGGTAATATCACGTGTTCTATATTCCACAATGTGGACGCTTTTAACGGTCCCAAAACATGTAGAATAGGCCCTAACTCAAACACCTCTACCCCATAGCATCAGCCTACGTCCCACGAGAGGGCGCGCTCTACGTTGCACAACTGCATGCAGCCTAATACATACGCTGCATAAAGTCGGGCGACCTAGGCTTGTGTTAGCGGTAGCTAGGCTGCGACATATGGATGTATAATATATGGGTAAACAAGCATGTCGTTATTGTAATATTGTTCTTAACATCGGTTGTTTGTGCTTCTGTTATCATCATATACCAAAAAAGTATTCAGGTCACGAGGCCGCAGGCGTTGTAGGGTTACGATGGGAGGCGGGGTCAGTCGGTGGAAGGCCATTATATCATTTTACGAACTAAAGTTTGGAAAAGGATGATTTGTATTATTTATTACTGACGACTCGTGTGAATTATTAATATTATTATTATTTTTATTGTTATGTTACATACCCGAGTGATTTTTAGTTATGTTTTTGTCAACTTTCAATAACTTGAATTTGAAACCACAAGAAGAACATTGTAGCGTCGAGTGTACTTGTGTGTTCGTCTTTTTTTTTATAATGTGTGCGAGTGTCTGTGTGTGTGTGCGTCTGTGTTTGTGTGTCTGTGCGAGTATTTGTGCGTTGGTAGGTGTGTTAGTATGGGTGTGTTAGTTAGGGTGTGTATGTCTCTGTGTGTGTCAGTGTGTGTGTGTGTGTGTGTGTGTGCCATTATGTGTCTGTAGGTGTGTCTGTTTGTGGCTGCATGTGTATCTGTGTCTGTCCTTGGCTGTGTGCGTCTGTGTGTGTGTGGCTGTGTGTGTGTCTGTGTGGGTCTCTATAGGTG
>CAJHNH020000893.1:46440-98940 GCA_905116865.2 Candidula unifasciata
TCCTCAACAATCTGCCTAATGAGATTTCAAGACCCGTTGCCCTTCTGTCGTCGGCATCCGTGGCTTAGAAAGTGCGAACGCTTTTCGAAATTTGATAACACCTGATTCTATTCCAGCTTCGATTTGACAGCTGACCTCTTTGTGGCAGTGGTATGCTGTCCTGACCGTTTAGTAAACCAGAAAACAATGGCAAACTACTGCAACTAATTTTTTTTCTGCTCCTTCCTTCTCTTTGCTTCCTTTCATGATATCCCCTAACAATTTTATATTGAAGACATTAATGTCATTATTGTTATACTAAATGCTGGAGATTTCAGCACCCAAGCAGACTGCAGTAAAATTGAATGTCAGGGTAAAAATGTGACAAGACAAATACAGGCAGAACTCAGCAGTAATGAAGAATGTTCAATGGTGGACGGTTTGACAGTCGTTCGATGTGAGAAGGGTTACATTAGGGATGAGAACAACCAATGTATACTAAGGCTTTGTTGTCATGGTGGTATTCTAATTACGCACGCACACACACACACACCCACACTGCCACACACACCCACACACAGACAGGACAGGACAGAAGGACAGGACAGAACAGAACAGGACAGAACAGAACAAGACAGAAAGGACAGGACAGACAGGACAGGACAGGAAAGGACAGACAGACAATACAGACAGAAACACACACACACATTTCATAAAGGTTAGAAGCTGAACTATGCATTCCCATACAGACTTTTAAATGTTGAGACCCACATCCTCCTGATAAGAAAGACAATCTCCAGCTAAAACACATCCTTTCCTCTGACTATAAAACAAATCCTTTCCTCTGAATATACAAGACATCCTTTCTTCTGACTATAAGAGACATCCTTTCCTCTGACTATAAGAGACATCATTTCCTCTGACTATAAGCGATATCCTTTCCTCTGACTATAAAACAAATCCTTTCCTCTGAATATAAGACATCCTTTACTCTGACTATAAGAGACATCCTTTCCTCTGACTATAAAACACATTCTTTCCTCTGAATATAAGACATCGTTTCCTCTGGCTATAAGAGACATCCTCTCCTCTGACTATAAGACATCCTGTCCTCTGTCTATAAAACACATCCTTTCATCTGAATATAAGACAATTGCCTTTCTATGACTATAACAGACATCCTTTCCTCTGACTATAAGACACATCCCTTCTTCTGACTATAAGGCACATCCTTTCCTCTGACTTTAAGACACATCCTTTCTTCTGACTATAAGACACATCCTTTCCTCTGACTACACTACACATCCTTTCATCTGCCTATAAGAGACATTCTTTCCTGACTATAAGACAGATTCTTTCCTCTGACTATAAGACACATTCTTTCCTCTGACTAAAAGAGACATCCTTTCCTCTGACTATAAGACACATTCTTTCCTCTGAATATTAGACATCCTTTCCTCTGACTATAAGAGACATCCTTTCCTCTGACTATAAGAGACATCCTTTCCTCTGACAAAAGAGACATCCTTTCCTCTGACTATAAGAGACATTCTTTTCTCTGACTATAAGTTACATCATTTCCTCTGACTATAAGACACATCCTTTCCTCTGACTCTGACATCCCTTTGCCTTAATATGTTAACATTTTATCGTCTTTCCAGACCATAGTTGCATATTGTGCTAAAGGAAACGGGGGGAGGGGAGATGGTGGAGGGGAGGAGAAGAGTATACTAACTACAGCCCATTGTGGCGACGAGTGCGACTAGCAATACCCACCTGTCCCCGTTAAGAAAAGTTGGTTAAGAAAAGTTGGTTAAAGAAGTTCTAATCTCCCCAAACAGAGTAGGTCACTTTTCATTCACAGGTTTGTTGGGCTGTTCGACTTTCCTGAAGGTTTCGAGTGTGTCCCGCTCTATTGTTTGCTTTTCCCGATATTTTACAATTAGAGTCTAGGGTTTCAGGACTGGGTTAAGGTTTAGACAACGGATCAACATCATGGCTCAAGGGGTGACCCATAAGTGCTCTGTTCTACGTCTGACTCAAGCCTGAGTCTGACCACATCTGCTTTTTTTTTTTTTTTTTTCATGTGAAATATAATCTGGAAGTTCATATACAGGTCGTTCTTGAGCTTAATTTAGATATTTCAATTGTATTGTTTGTGCTTAACGAGTTTATAGTTAATAGGTTATCTGCATATTGTTTACAAGACGTCAAGAAAAACACTTGCATTTATTAGATTTTTGCGATTTAGCCATGCATGGAATGTTAAATGTAGAATTAGGAATCGACATCACAGCATTTTGGACACTCCCATAAGCACTCAGTCCCCATCTTCAGCAGCAAGGGAATGGTTCCAATTCCGATGGTACCAGTAACTGCCTGAATGTATATCCGTCTTGCCTTTACCCTGAGTCCCGAGCATCGGCAGATCCCCTTATAACTCCTCGCGGTGCCATTCTCCTCAGACCGTAATGATCTATCTGTTCCTCAGCACTGTTCACTCGCTCATAAAGGGGCCCTGACAACATCCAGCTTGTCATACATCAGTTCACCAATAAGTGGTGCAGAACAGGCCGGTCTATCTGCTTGTTCATTTCCCAACACACCGGCATACCCTGTAGAAAATATCAAAAGGATGCTAACTACCCGTGGCCTCTGAAGTGAAGCCTGCATCTCAGCACGGAGTATGCCTGTCTCCACATATTTCAGCATGTTCTGTGAGTGATTTATAATGACGACATGCGTGTACTGCTCAAAACAGCGAAAGGCAGCAGTGACTGCCTCCACCTACATTCTTAAGCTATACGTTGTGATATCAAATGGCATGCTTTGTTGCGTCAAGCTATTTCCATTTGCCTTCGCTATGAACCCCCATGCACTTCATCTGCCCCCCAACACAGAGCCATCTGTATATATAATCACATCACTCGGGCGAAAAGTGTCACGAATCATTTGTTGATTCTGCTGGCCAGTCCCAAAGTGATCAGAACCCTTCACAAGTCTGAAACCTGATCGGACACTTTGACCCACTCCTCTCCTCGCCTAAGTTTATCAAGCCAGCACACATGTCCAACTGTGTCTTCAGCTTGCGCGAACCAAGACTTTCCTCTTTTCAGTCTGTGGCCCGTAGCTCTATCCAGGGCTTCATGCAGGAGGTGCCTCTTGTTAGCAGCTACTCTGAGATATGACTTCGCTTGAAGAACCTTGAGCCTATCTGCAACAATGGGCAGTGCAAGTATTATTCGCATACATACTACCGGGGTATCTCTTGTACATCCCAGAATTACCCGCATGGCTTCATTCTGAATGCGTTCGTTTCATCAGCTGACTCTTTAATATGGTAAGCATGCCAAATCCATAATCTATCACCGACAGGATCACATGCCGGAACATTTTCTGTTCCAGGTCTATTGCTGCTATAATCTTGAGAGCATTAAGTCAACTTTGGCATTTCCATGCAACTGCATTTACATGATCCCTGAAGGACAGGCTTTTAACAAAGGTTATAAACGGATACCCCAGTTTGCTTTCTCTTTTGATGTTACTGTTATTAACTGTAAAGTTTGGAACGTTAGCTTCAACAATTCTATTGTTCAGAGAGCACCACAAAACAGCTGCCTTTTCTGAGCTGATGACAGCACCCATTTCTGCACACCATTAAATCACTTTGTCTACGGTTGGCTGTAGCTCCTGAGCTACCTGTCCCTTCCCCCCCCCCCATCCACCCCCCCCCCTGCCTATATGCAAGTACATCATCGGCAAATTCCAATATTCTTCCAACACCCGGTGATTCAAGTTCTGCACTCTTGCTTGTATACACATTTAAAAGCACTAGTGAAATTGCAGAACCCTGGAGTAGTTACGGGGCGATATTACATGGGTCCGAGGTTCATGTACCCAGGCAAAGGGCAACCCTACGTGAATGCAGAACAGCTGCAATCCAATTCAGAAAAAAAATTTCATATCTGACTCAAGTGTAGGCATCCTCAAGATCAAATGCTGCCACAATCGTCTCCTGTCTTTTCTGGAACCTCTCATAAACATCAAAAGTAAAAGTAGCTTCATTGGACAAGATATCTTTCCGTGGCCGGTAACTACCCACACCTTTTGGCAGGAGCTTTTCCCTTTTCAAAAATATTTGTAGTTTAACAGAGGTAATATTCTCTAGCACCTTGCCAAAATTATTTCGTAGGGTGATAATCCTGAAACCGCTGAGTTTGGAATGATCTTTGCCTGGTTTTGGAAGTGGAATTAGATAGCTAAATTGCCATGCAATTCCAGTTGTGTTGGTTACCACTGGTTTCTCATAGTTTACACTAAAGCAAATCGGTCTGCTGCCACATTAGACGCAATGAAATAGAGCCAGCTATAAATGAATCATGAAACCCCAGACGCTGACGTTTATATAGTAGGGATCACAAAATATTGTATTTCCTTATTCACAGTATTTATTGTGGGGTTACAATAGTTAGTGTGCTCATATACCATGTTATGCTACTTCTCCCATTTATGAAAACACAAGTGTCTATCAAAACTCCACTATGTTTCGACCTATAGCAGCAGACACAGTGCTAAAAGCTCACGCTCTAGAAATTACAACATTAGTTCAAAAGCAATTTGTGACAGAAACCATTCCGTGCTTAGGTCAAAGGAAAAGTGGACATTTGGCGAGAAAGAATGTCAAGGAATCTCTCGTCCGTTGACAGCATTGTTATCCTCTTCCGGGAAGCCGACAGCGTTATGCTAAAATGTAAACCTCTTATCTTTTCCTCATCTTCTCATTCCCTCATCTCATCATTGCCCCATCTTATCATTCCAATCTGTGTGATGTCTGGAAACCGAGTTTCCAAGTACACAACAGAGCTGTCTGCGTCTCACGTGTCCTGATTAACAAATCGTTGTGGTCAATAAATGTACGATCACAAACAATATCCCACATGTTTTACACTCTTTGCATGATGCTTGATTATGTTTGTTTGTGCTGGGTGGGGTGGGGGGGGGGGTGGATACGCATTACATATGAACATGCATAAATACACGTAAACATACACAAATACATATACAAGATCACCACAGAGAATCCAAAAAAGAGAATACAGTTTTGTAAAATGCTGAAGAAATGGTGTTAATTAGCTGCAATGGCATTCCATCAAATTCACACACACACACACACACACACACACACACAAACACACGCGCACACACACACATGTGCGAACACACTCTCTTTCTACCGATACAATTTCGAAACATGTATTACCACTTGCACATGTTCGTCAGTATTGCTTGCGAGGTAGGCCTGTTCCGAGGTTCCGAAGGAAAAGCCTAAGCTTACTGTGGCCTGTGTCCTCCCATTACTTCCAGTGCGGGAAAATATACTGTTTTAGTTTTGCTACGTATACCAATGTGTATATGAGACTGTTTACAGCAGAACTTGTGAGTTACAGATATAAGGAAGACGAAGGAAGAGATAGGTCAGCGGCATAATTGAAGCCTGCAGAAGCGTTTAAAACCGGTCATTGAAGCAACCAAGAAGCGAAAGTCAAGTACCGTTATTATACTACCGCACCGTAGCAGTGAGACAAACGACGAAGTCTTGTCAATCTTTCCCATATTTACATGTTTCAGTCTGTCCACACTTATATGTTTCAGTCTGTCCACAAATACGATTCCATCTGTCCACACGTACATATTTTAGTTTGAAAACACTTACATGTTTCAGTCTGTCCCCATTTACATGTTTCAGGCTGTCCACACTTGCATGTTTAAGTTTGAAAACACATACATGTTTCAGTATTTCCACACACACATGTTTCCATCTGTCTACACATACATGTTTTATTCTGTTCCCATTTACATGTGCCAATTTGTCCACACTTACAAGCTTCCGTCTGTCCACACTTACATGTTTCAGTCGGTCCACACACGCAAGTGTCTGTCTGTCCATACCTACATCTTTTAGTCTGTCCACACACGCAAGTGTCTGTCTGTCCATACCTACATGTTTTAGTCTGTCCGCACATGCAGGTGTCTGTTTATCCACCTTTCTTGTGTCTATCCGCCTGTCCACACTTAAACGTATAAGTCTGTCTTTACTTACACGTTTCAGTATGATTACACTTACACATATCAGTCTGTCTACACTTTCATGTGTCAATATGTCCACACCTACATGGGTCTATCTGTTCACAATTATACGTGTCATTCTACCCACACGTACTCGTTTCAGTCTGTCCGCATTTTCGCAGGGAAGGATACACAATGAAGAAATGTGAATGTTTAAAAGATAGAATGTCGCCGCACTTGAAGTCACAGGGTCAGTGAATACAATGGAGACCAAAAAAAGGCAGCCAGGAATATTGAAGACTGTTGTAGCCAAGGCCGGAGAAATGTGAGACTTGGCAAGTGCCGACTGAAAGTCTCTATGGGTTGAAAAAGAACCACAATGATCTTGATGACGATAAAGATAATGAGTGTTGAATGCATTAGGTGTTTATTATTATATAAACATAAAACAGACTATAATACTAGACAGACAGACAGACAGACAGACAGACAGACAGACAGACAGACAGACAGATAGATAGATAGATAGATAGATAGATAGATAGATAGATAGATAGATAGATAGATAGATAGATAGATAGATAGATAGATAGATAGATAGATAGATAGATAGATAGATAGATAGATAGATAGATAGATAGATAGATAGATAGATAGATAGATAGATAGATAGATAGATAGATAGATAGATAGATAGATAGATATAGATAGATAGATAGATAGATAGATAGATAGATAGATAGATAGATAGATAGATAGATAGATAGATAGATAGATAGATAGATAGATAGATAGATAGATAGATAGATAGATAGATAGATAGATAGATAGATAGATAGATAGATAGATAGATAGATTAGTTAGATAGATAGATAGATTAGTTAGATAGATAGATAGATAGATAGATAGATAGATAGATAGATAGATAGATAGATAGATAGATAGATAGATAGATAGATAGATAGATAGATAGATAGATAGATAGATAGATAGATAGATAGATAGATAGATAGATAGATAGATAGATAGATAGATAGATAGATAGATAGATAGATAGATAGATAGATAGATAGATAGATAGATAGATAGATAGATAGATAGATAGATAGATAGATAGATAGATAGATAGATAGATAGATAGATAGATAGATAGATAGATAGATAGATAGATAGATAGATAGATAGATAGATAGATAGATAGATAGATACCTTTAGGTAACTAGACAGACAGACAGGCAGGCAGACATAACTTATACAATGCAACATACTTGCAGCTCTTTCAACGTTAACGATTTATGAGCTGGAGTCCCTAAACCTATAGGAATGTTCAGAAAACGCACGCAAGGCGGTTCTCTGTGACACCCAGTGCTGCCTCTCACCGCCCAGCCTAGAGGCGCCAGTGTGTCAACGCTTTCTTGGCGACAGTTCCCTGGCTACTCTACCTGGGAATGGTTTCTTTGTGTGTCTACTAAATTGTTAATTTATTTTTCAATGCAGCTTTTTATAAATTATAGCAATATTTTCATGTCAGTCAAGGAAATATTTTTGTTTTTTAAAAATCAAAGTGGATGGCATTAAATAATGCATGTTTTGCGAAAGGTTTTCAAGATTCAGATATTACTTTTCCTAATGTTTTTGGGGTTGTCAGGTCAGAATTGTACCAGTGATTCCTGTAGACAACTACTGGACGCGTAGAAGAATCTTGACTTATAAAAACCCACATACTGTTACAGCTAACAGTATGGAGAGGAAGCGCAGTGGTGAAAGAACTGATGCCAGTCCTACAATGGACAATAACGTCAACGCTGTGAACACACATGTCTTCGTCACCGTACCAGAAGAAGATCTGGGCTTTCGTAGAAATGTTAAGCGATACGGAAGAAAATGCTTAGCAGGCAGCAAAGAAAACGCCCTACTTATTGGTTTGTTATGTTCTGTATTGTTGGGCCTATTCATGGGCATGGCAATACGTAGCACGAAGGACACGTTCACAAAGAGAGAGATCATGTACATAGGTTTTCCAGGAGAGTTACTCATGCGTATGCTGCAGATGTTAGTTCTGCCTATCATCCTGTCATCTCTCATCTCCGGCATCGCTAGTCTGGACGCCAAGACATGCGGCAGGATGGGGCTTCGAACCATCGGTTACTTTACTGTCACAACCTTCATGGCCGTTTTTCTTGGAATATTTTTGGCCGTCACCATTGAGCCTGGTGGAGGTGCTGATCTCAGCGCCATGAAACGTTACGGCAAAGCCGAGTCACTGAATTCTGCCGACACATTTTTGGACTTAATCAGGTCAGTGAAATCAGTTTTTGTGTGCTTCTGTGTACATGGAAATGAAAAAAGGCGATGTGAAGTTCTAATGATCAGTATTAGACAGTCAAATATGCCTTACTGTTTCGCCATAGATACACACTCATTGATAAACCCACACAGGAAACACAGATAGACAAAGGCAACCACACACACATACACACACTAATTCACCAATGGAAACCCGAGGACGTTCTGGTTACTACTGTATTTCTAGACCTGTTCTATGTCTGGATCTGTTCTGTTTCTGGACCTGTTCTATTCTGGACCTGTTCTATTTCTGGACCTGTTCTAGTTCTGGTTCTGATCCAAGACCTGCGAGTTGCGTACAGATCTGTTTTAAATATCTGACTTAGTTGTATACAAACTGTTGGTTCCTCTCCTCTCAGGCAAGTGCACTCCGACTTCAAGGAAGCACCCCCTAGTGAGCCCATTTTTACAACAGGCTTGTAAAGGAGCAGCCGGTCTATAACCCCCCCCCCCCTCCCCCACCTCGCTCCCTCCCCAAACCACACCGGAACCCACAGTGGGAAATGTGTGTGTGTGTGTGTGTGTGTGTGTGTGTGTGTGTGTAAACACACCCACACACTTTTTTTCAAAACCTTATGCCGTTTGACATTTGTTTGTTCTCCCCCCCCCCTCCCCCCGCACCCCTCCCTTTCAAGAAAAAACCCTTTTCACTTAAAATACTCAATTCAGTCTAATTATGCACTTATGTGACTAGTGTATTTCAGTTGAAATGTGTGTGTGTTTGTGTGTGTATATATGTGTGAGTGTTTTCCATCTCTTTCCGGTTTTTTTTTAACAATGCAGACCCAAGAAAACAAAATTGCACAGTTTGTTGCTAGACATATTACTGTGCAGCTCGTCAGGTGTGTAATTTCATAGCGACATCAGCATATACCCACAGCACAACAACTTAATTAATTCCAAAGATGTGACGCACGCGTCAGGTTGTGTTGTTGATTTCATTTTGTGGTCATATTGTTGCATATTTTCGACATATGGAGTTTGATTCAGCTGTAAAAATTTCGCAATAGGGCGTTTTGACTTGACAGGTGGCATCTTTAGGTAAGCTACGTGTCATAGCATCATACATCAGGTTTACATTTACTGAGCCCCTCCCTCAGTTGGTAGGAAAGGTTCTTGTGATATCCATATTGTTTCTTGATGGCTGAAGGGGAAAATGTAATTATTATGAAGGGGCCTGTCGTAATTTATCATTTGTAGATGGAGCGGTGAAGACTTCCAAACTCTGAGACCGGAGAATGCCTCGCGAAGCTACACGGAGATGATAAGAAAGTTAGCTAGGGCTCCACTGTGGAGGATGCAGAGGTCCTTTCGAACTACTAGTTTAATAGAAAAAAAAAGTACAGTTGCATGATACCTTTTTCTTTCAAGACGTCAGAAACCAGTTCCAGAATACATAAGTTGCCGTGTGAGTTTACTAGGCATTTCTTACATTCTGTTGATTACTATAACTTTCTGAACAATAGCTTATTGTTGATACATTCAGCAAAAGTGGTCTAATACCAAATCGTTTGAAGCCGAATTCAAACTTGACATGTGAGGATCTTACACTGCGTGTACAACCCTAAGTTCACATATGTCGAAGTTTTCAGATGTCAAAGTTCTCAGATGTGCTTCAAATTATCACTGAATCCCTAAGACGGTGGTTTAGAGAAAGCAATAGAACCTTCTTTACAAAATGGATACTGGAAACCTCATACCCATGATAACCAAACGTAATTTCTTTCTGTTTGTAAATGGAAACTAAGTCAATAACATCTCCCTATTCATTAGTGTTGTACAAGATTCGAGACTCTTTTAATCGTATTCTCAACAAACTGCTTCAGACAGAAACGAAATCAAATAAAGATAGTTTGATATTAATCGAAATGAAAGCAAAATCTGTTCACACAACAATAATATAAACTTATGCCCCAGCAACATATTATAATGATGAACAGTTGATATAATACGAAGACGCACAACAAACACTACAAGTGCTAATAATTATCAGGGATTCTAATAACCATGCGAATGTAAAACCAGGGCAAATAAAACAAGCAGATTATAAGGCAAAATAGAATAGGAACCAGAATGACACAGGAGGTAGGTTAAAATAAATTGTTTGAGGAGAACAAGCTGATTATCTTTCAACATCAATAAACTATAAACATGGAAAAGTCAAAGAGGTAGAATTAGAAACTTAGAAACTATACTGATATAATGTTGCGATGAGGAATCGATTTTTAAAAAGAAAACAGCATAAGGAATACCAAATCATACCCTGTGGTTCTAAACATACACACGAAACTTTATAATACGGGTCCAAAAGTTCAACAGAATTTTAAATCAAAATATCTACATTGAAGCAACCACACGTAAGTCAGCTGTATATGTTAAAAGTAAAACTAATTATGACAAGCAGAGACCATGACCTTGTAGTGGTTGGGGAGCGTGAGAGCCTCAGTGATCTAGTGAGCTATGCCGGCGGGAACGTATATTCCAGGCAGGGTCACCCAAGCCGGACAGGTCATTGGTGAGGGACCAGACTAAAGATGGCCTCCCGGTCCTCCAGGTTCGGGTTTCGGCGCGGTGTTGAAATCTCTGCCCTGTTTAAAAAAAAAACTACAAGGTTACTGAAACTTCAAGAGAAAATAAGTGCTCTAAACGTCCGGCGGTCTTGGGACAGAGTTGTTTAATCAGCATGAACAACATGGGTGAAAGCCGAAAGGAAGCCCATGATGGGAAAACAAGTCTGCTAGATGTTAAAACCAATATAATAATTGACTTCTGGAATGTAAGAACCATGTTTGAAACGACCAAAACTGCCCAAGTAATTAAAGAGAAAAAAGGGGCGCCCAAAAACAACATGAAGATGAAAGATGGAAAGTGAACTGAGTGTGGCATCTTTGACATGGAAAACTGCATTGAAGATTGCACAGGACAGAAAAGCATGGAAAGTCCTCTCTGAAGCCTCATGTGCCACTAGACATAACGAGAACTGATGATGATGATGAATAGTTGAAAGATTGGAACAATATCGACGTGAAAATAGAGAGGAGAAAATCAGAACCAAGTGAAAGTTTCTTAAAACTAATATACAAGCAGCAAATGCAGGCTTAGTATCGGAAGATAAAAAAAAAAAAGGATTAAATCAAGCATATATGACTAAAGAAATGATAAATACAATGGCACACAGAAAGAAAGAAAAAAATACTCCCGAGTATGCACAACAACAAAAAGCGAAATACGTAACATAGGTAGAGTGTTTAGATTAAATGTAAGAAAAAAAAAAGAATCTAGAGAAAACAAACGTCACATATTAGAAGGGCATAAAAACATAGGAAAACTTTCAGTCAAGACAAAACATTAAACAGGACATGACTGCATCATAGGGAAAGATGGGTAAAATTTTGTTGATGAGAATGATATAATTGAACGATGGAAAATACAAAGTTTTTGTGTATAAAAACAACAGAGGTATCAAACCAAAACTTAAATCTTCAGGATGAACAAAACATTTTACTGGATCAAGTGGAGAGTGTTTTCACAAAATCGAAAGACTGACACAGGGCCTTACAAGGAAAATGATGAAATTCCCTTTCCAACTTTAGCATTTATACCTCACAAAAACATGTCACTCTACAAATATTTGCACATTTGACACTGAATACATTCGACAGGGTTTAAAAACATCTTTTTTCGGGACTCTGTCCAAAAAATCAGGAGCTGTTGATCGCAAAGATAAAAAAAAATGAATGGCAAAATCGAAAATTTAACTAATATACTTCTGACGATCATAAAGATATAATTCAAAACATAATAAATAACAGTTTCTGAACTAACGATCTGGCAAGCTCGGGGATCAAAAGGTTATAAAAGATATTTCCTAGCGCGAGAAGGCTCTCTCTTTGCGCCTCGGCTCCTGTTCAGGTCATTCACTCTGTCATTATGTGACCCCAATTGTCTTAAGACTTAAGACAGCGCAGGGGCGGCTGACTGAGCCGAGGTAGATGGATTGTCTGACTAAATACTGTTTTGGTACGTTTCAATAGCTAGAGGATAGTAGATCTATTATTTTTCCTAGTAGTTAAACTGTGTTAGATCTAGATATCAGTTTGTATCATAGCTATGTGTTTTTGCTTTCATGAAGTTGGAAACAAACTTCTAATGTTGTTACCTAAAGTGCTTAGCATATGATCTGTGTGAACTAGATGTTGACCGTTAATGTATTGTTATCTGAGAAACCTGGCCAAGATGGCGGAATAAGCTGCGGCTATCACTATGCAGTTTTGATAAATTTTGTTTTAGGGGATTTCCATCAAATTATTGTTCAAACAAGGATGATCCAACGACAGGCCCAGCAAGCCGGTAGGGGATTTGTTTGTTCAAGCACCATTGCTCAAGATTTATGGTGTATTTTGAAGAAAAAGCGCGATTACACCAGCGCTTCAAACAGCCACACACAAGACAGAGTCATGAAAGAAACACCGGCCAAGATAGACAGATCCGGCACGACAGTTTTTAAGATGGCTACATGGAACATTTGTGGCATGGGGGATAAAGTGACTGAATTGGTTGAATTTATGATTAAGAGTAAAATCAAAGTTTTGGGAATTGCTGATATCAGAAAAAAAGCTCAAGGCGTCCAGAAAATTCATAAGAACTTTGTTCTGATTTGGAAAGGGACTTAATCACAAGAAACTAGCAAACATGGAGTGGGTTTTATCATTGCTCCAGAAACTGCAAAATATTTACTAGATTCAGAATTCGTGTCAGAGAGAATCATAAGTATCAGACTGGCTGCAGGTAAAAGAAGAGTATCGTATATTCAAGTATATGCTCCTTGTAACGACACTTGCACTGAAGAAGAAAGAACGTAATATTTTGACCAACTTAGTGAAACCATCAGTAAAGTTACAGACACTGATGGCTTGTATGTGATGGGAGATTTCAACGGACAGGTGGGAGAACGTCAACCTCCATGGTCCACATATATGGGACCATTTAGTGACAAAGAAAATAAATGTAACAACAATGGAGAACAATTACTCAATGTATGTGCAGAGCATGAACTAATTATCAGCAACACGCTAGACCAACATAAGAGAAACAAGATATTGACCTGGTATAAATGGAATAATATTCACCCAAGCATCACAGATAAATTTTATTCTCACAAAAAAGAGCGACAGATGGAGAATAAAGAATTCCAGTGCCATCCCAAATGCAATAATAGACCCTGACCATAGACCTGTAGTACTTTAACTCTATAAACCAACAAGAATTTGCATTGATAAAACACCACAGCTAATGGATCAGATAGCCATAGAGAAACTAAAAGACAAAGATGTGGCAATTCAAGTTGAGGAAACAGTTAAAAACACCTTCAGTACTCTAGAGAGAGGAAATGACATAGAAGAAGAGTGGCAAATTTTTAAAACCTGCATCCTGAATGTAATGAGAGAAAAGTGCGGACTCCGAAAGCCAAGAAGGCAAATGAAACAAACAGCATGGTGAATGGAGAAGTTAAAATTTCTATCAAAGAAAAGAAGAAATATTTTCATCAGTGGCAAAAGTCCAAATTAGATGAGGACTACATCAAATATAGAAAAGCAAGAGCAAAGAGCAAGAGGAAAGTAAATTCGGCGAAATCAGAATCATGGGTAAACTACGGAGAACAATTAGCAAGGCTGTGCACTGATTTACCAGGTCAGTTCTACCGAAGCATCAAGGCTATGAGACTGAGATAAGAGAAATTTAACCCATCAAAGATCATAAACAGCAAGGCTAAAATACCACTCACCAAATCCCAAGATGTTAAAAAATGATAGCAAGAATATTTTTATGAATTACTGAATAATAAACCACACGAACCAGTGTCTAATAAAAAAAAATTTGAACAAGAAAAAGAACCTAATATATTAGAATCTGAAGTTGAAAAGATCCTAGAGCAAAGCAAAAGAAACAAAGCGGCCAGAACAGATGGTATTACAACAGACATAATACTTGCATGTAAGGCAACAGCAGTAATATGGCTGACAAGAATATTCAATATGACCTGGAAGGAAATGAAAGTTCCCGTTGACTGACAGAGAGCAATTTTAGTTTCCATATGGAAGAAGAAAGGTGATAAACGAGATTGTGAAACATACAGAGGTATCTCTTTACTAAGCCATGTAGTAAAGATGTTTGCAAAAATATTAGAACGAAGAGCGAGGGTGATATTAGAACCTAAATTAAGTAACGACCAGTTTGGATTTAGAAAAGGAAATAGCTGCACTGATGCAATATTTACTCTTCGGCAAATTTGTGAACAGACAATCGAATATAATAAACACCAGAATCTTATATTCATTGATCAAGAGAAGGCTTTTGAAAGGGTTAACAGAAATAAACTATGGAACATTCTTGAAGAATATGGTGTACCGAGTCAATTAGTGGGAAACATAATGGCTCTCTATCAAAATAGCCAGAGCGCTGTAAGAACAACAGAAGGTATGACAGACTGGTTCCCTTTTACATCAGGAGTACGACAAGGATGTGTCCTATCACCGCTACTCTTCATCACATATATGGATAAAATTGGACAGGAGTCAAACCAAAACACAGATATTATAAATGAACTACTCTTTATAGATGACCAATGTTTGTTACAAAAAGAAGAACAAAAACTACAACAACATTTTGATTCATTGCTCACTAACTGTACAAAATTTGACATGAAAATTAACACCTCAAAAACTGATGTAATGACCATAGGAAAGAAACACAGTAATGTAAACATAAAGATCAATGACATACAGATAGAACAAGTTCAAGAATTCAAGTACTTAGGGTGCATATTTACAGAAGATGGAAGACTCGATAAAGAGATACAGGCTAGAGTTCAAAAAGCCAATGCAGTCAACTACCAACTGACCCCACTTCTTCGTCATCCAAAGATCTCGTTACCAGCCAAACAATGGATGATCAACAACATTTTCATCCCTACTTAATGTTATCAGTGCCAAACGTGGACAATGAACAAATCACATATGCAAAAAATAACGACGTGTGAAATGCGATGTCTCCGAAGAGTCACCAACAATACACGAAGAGACAGAGTCACAAACGACAGCATTAGAGACAAAGTTGGAACAAGAGCATGCATGAAACATATTGAAAGACAGAGAATGAAGTGGTTTGACCATTTAGTAAGAATGCAAACGGATCAGATTGCCTATAAGGCCTTTTACAGTAGAACATCGGGAAGAAAGGCCAGAGGAAGACCCAGGAAAAAATGGATAGATGGAGTAACTGAATACGGCCAGAAGATCCAGAAAACTGTCACTCAAATCACGAGAGAGGCACAAAACAAATATTTTAAACCACGACACTGTGCTGCAACCCGGTAAAAGTGAAGAAGACAATAGATAGATAGATATATAGATAGATAGATCATCGTTCTAAGATTTTTTTTTTTTTTTTTTTTTTTTTTGAGGTAGCTTGAAGCGGACATTTTCCTAAATAGCTGAAGTGTTTATCACATGGCCTGTATGAGCACGATATTAACTGTTAATAAATTAATATCTTTGAAACACGTTGATTTTGTGATCAGGAAAATAAACAGATGATGAATGTGATGGTTAGATTCAGTTGTTTAATTCAAGATAGAACTTGAAGTTCGTGCACGTGGTCTGACTAGGCGTTGCCTATCTAGTCATATGTCGTTGTGCAACTTATTATATACAAATTTATTGCATAGGTTATGAGAAATATTTCATGGCCCCTGCACAGAGTTACCTTTGTCTTTTTTCTTTTTTTTTTTAAATTAGTTTAGCGGACCAGTACTTCTTGTCCCAAACACCTTTCTTTCTTCTCTCCCTCCTATTTCTTTTTTTTTTTTTTTTTTTTTTTTCTCTCGCTAGCACGCTGGAAACAGATAGCAATACTTAATAAACACAAATCATCAACTCACCACAGACAGAGTTAAAAAGTGGAGTACCTCAGCAATGTTTGTTATTCCCAAGCATTTTAACATTTATTATATAGACAATACTTCTAAACAAGTTGTAGAATTTTCTGGACCGATTATCAGTGAACGAATAACAGACAATAGAAGATATTCTAATGTCTCAATGTTACTAACTGAAACTGAGCAAGAGTTACAGGACCTAGTGGATCAAGTCATAAGGCGAAATACAATATGGGAATGGCTACAGAAATCTTTAATGAGTAGCTAAAGTTACTGACTCCTAGAGAGAGATAAACAACATATAATGAATGAGAATCAACAAATGCTGTGTATATAGAGCTGTTTTTGTATGGTGCAAAACACCTGGATATTTAAAAAGTCAGTAAATAATTGAAGTGAATCTTTGTAAATGCAGAACAAGAATATGTCCGTTTTCAAGTAAATAAAATACAGACGTTTTGTGGAGAGAATGCGAATAAAAAGAAAGTTACCAGAGAAAAAACTAAGAAAAAAAATGTATATTGACACTTTTGGAGAAATAAAAAAAAAAAAAAAAAGTCAAGAGACAAGCGGTAGAAAAACAATACAGATAGGGGGAAAGTATCAAGAGATGACTATCTCTGAGAAAGTATAGTGGCAAACAAAACACGGATAGTGTTGTAGATTTGTTGCAGCCAACCGTCATTGTGGAGAGGGCGCCTGACTGACTGATACCATCTCATCTTATTTCCTAGGCGAGAATTGCTACTGGATATATGCATTTCCTAATACAACACCATACGTTGTTTGTTAATATCACAGTTACGCTAGTAATTAACTGTCGTTTTTTCATTATAAATATGGATTCCTTGAAAAGAAATTGGTTCTACTTTTAAGTGCTTATTTCTGTAAAAGAAGATCATGGGGGTCAGCTAGATTTCGAACACTAAATTTGGCAGAATTGTAGCCAAGCTGAGTGACCGGGGCTCTCGGTTCAACCGTCTAAAATAGGAAACAACAATTTTTTGTTAATGTGTGACATTAACCACATCACAAGTCGAGGGACAATTGATCCAACAGTACTGGTATCAAATTATGCAGAAAATAATCCTCATGATGTCTAGGGGATTCTTTCATCATCATCATCATCATCAGGTGCCTTGCCGACTGGCGTGGGCGATCATGCCTCTCCATAATCTGCGATATCCTGCAGCATGTATCAGTTCGTGTGCCGACACACCTCCATGCCATGCAACAAGACTGTCAAGCATCTTCTCTCGTTGTCTTCCTCTATCTCTCCTTCCACATATCTTTACCATGTTGTAACAAAAAGCTGAATTCCAAAAGATTTACAAACTTCTTCTTCTTCCTTTTATTATTCAGTATTTTGAGCCCTTGGGGTTGATTGCTCCAGATATCACCTGCCTCCACTCATCTCTCTAGTTCACCTTCTCTTTCCAGTTGGTCTGTTTGACATTATCTCTCCATCGTCTTTTTGGTCTGCCTCATGGTCTACGACCATTCCTCTCCCTTGTGTATACAGTTTTTACTTCCCTATCCTCCGACATTCTCTCAACATGCCCCAACCATTTCAGTCTATTAGCTCCCATGATGCCAGTGTTCAATCATGATTTAAACTGATTATGAATTTTGTTGTTGTTTCTCACTCTCCATTCTAAGGTTCCAACGATTCGTCGTAAGACTCTGTTTTAGAAAATCTGTTATAAGACTTCATCTGTTTTAGTTGTGCTGCAAGTTTCAGAGCCATATACAACGACTGGTTTTTACAACGTTTTATATATTTTGATCTCGTGTTGCGAGACAGACACTTTGACTTTAACATATGTTGAGGGGCATAGTATACCTTATTTCCAGATTGTATTCTTGATTGTATTTCTTTTCTCAGCTTGTTTGGGCAGTTGAAGTTTGCAACCGAGTACTTAAATTTTCCTGTTGGTTTGATTTCCATCTTATCGACTTGTATGTGGAAAGAGTTTATATCCTTTCCCTGTTTAGGTATTATCGTGTATTCTATTTTATCTTGATTGATAACTAGTACCTTTTGTCTGAGCTGATTCTTTCAAGAGAGTCAATGTTTTTACAGTATCTATTTCATTTTCTCCAACGAAATCAATGTTATCTGCATAACCAGGTATTCTTGTTGATTCTCCTATCGTATACATTTGTTTCAATTTCATTATAAATTTTCTCCAGGGCCAAGTTAACATAAAGTGGCAACAGAGCATCACCTTGCTTTAAACCAGATTTTATTTGAAAAAGGGTTGATTTTCTGCCTTTATATATTACTATAATACAAGTGTCTTCCATTCGGTTTGGTCATGGTAATTAACTTTTTTGATATTTCAAAATCCTTCATAGCATTCCATAAATTGTTTTTATGTACGTTATCATAAGCTTTTTTAACCCCCCCCCCCCCCCCCCCCCTTTTTCGCCAAAAAAAAAAAAATTGTGTACATGTTTTCTATACTCCCAGTTTCGCTCTGCTATTCGTCGTAAAATGAATATCTGATCTATTGTTGACCTGTTCAGTCGAAAAACCGCTTGGTAATCTCCTAATGTATCTTTAACGTATGGTTTTAGCCTGTTTAGCAGTACCGCGGATAGTATCTTATAAGCGTAGATAATTGTGATATTCCTCAATAAATTTCACCCTCATACTTGTCTCCTGTCTTTAAAAATGGTGTATTCATAAAAACACTGTTCATTCATGGGGTAATTTCTCCGTATTCAAACTAGTTTTATTAATTTATATATCTTTACATATAATGCATGACCTCTGTTAAAAAAAATTAGTTCAGCTGCAATTCCATCGTACCAGTTACTTTATTGTTTTTAATCCTTCTTATGACAAACAGTAATTCTTCATAATCAGGCTCTTCAATATTTGATTGACATGTTAGAATTTCTTCCTGTGGATCAGCATTAAGTGAAGTTTCACAATTTAACTAATTAGCAAAGTATTCCTTCCATCTGTAACATATTACCTTATTATTATTTTACAAAAAATTTACAAACGCTCATTATAATGATATTTCACTGCTTTTGTTTGTCTCTGTGGAAGATTAGGCTAAGTGGACATAACCAACACATTCAATGCATTAGGCTGAGAGCAGCAAAAGGGCATAACCACGAGTCTAACGCATTCCACACAATTCCTTACAAATGGCGTGATACGTTATCAAGAGCTAACAAATAACAACGATACGAATCTACGCGTACAAGGAATAGACCAATGAAAAATTGCAACTGGAAAAGAATCAACGAAGTATCGTACTCATGTCGACGCCGACCACTTTATATTTTAAGGTCGTACCAAAGGCACTATTCGTAGCAACGAAAAATGCAATAGTATATGATAGAAGTTAGGATTTTTTTTTTAACGAAAATGATCTACGAATCTCTTAAATTATATATATATATATATATATATATATATATATATATATATATATATATATATATATATATATATATAATAGGTGTAACAGAGGTGTAACAGAGGTCTGGTGAACCGACAAAATGTACAAGAATATTACTTTGCTGCTAACATTCAACACATAAATTTGTTGCTATAGTCTGCCATGTTAAGATGTTTAGACGTCCTTTTTTTCATATAATGCAATTTACTACGTGACAATTGTTATGAAGCAAGATAAAAGCGAGAAACAAATTTGAATTGATTGAACAATTTCCACCATAAAATGCGGCAATACTGGCGACTTATTTAAACGTAATTGCGATTATTTTAGCGATGTAAAACTGTTTTGCAATCATGATTGGCCTAGAGGCTTCTATCTCTTTGAAAAAGCTAGTTGTCGTTTTTGGCGCGGAACGTCTTGACTAATGTTTTACCTGTATCGGCACGTCTTACGCTGTCGCAAGATTTTCATGATTTCAGTTAAAATTTATTGTACTTTTTTCGTGTTTCAATACGTGAGGCGACATACTTTCAGTCTAATAAAAACATAGCTCAGGACATGATAAAACAGCTGCTCGTGCCAAGAAAAAAAAAATTCCTGTAAGTAGGAGAAGGACATCAATCACTATCAAAGTCAACATTATGCTTTGTACTTCTTCTCTCTGTCCATTTATTACACATCGAAGTGTTGGGAGAGGTGATGGGGGGAGAGATAAAAGGACCTTATGGTGCTCTTTCTAATGCGTTCTATGAGTTTGTCTTCATTTCTTTTAGGGCGATCTTTATGCTTTGTTATAGCTCCATCTGTCGTATGGTCTTCCCTTTGCTCCGTGTCGATGACATTTTTTCAGCGTGGCTCTCTTTTGGCATTGTATATCAAGTCATGCTGGATTAATACAGTTTGGTTGTTAGCCATCTATACAATGATGTCAAAAATAAGAGTGTCAATCTGAGCTGAAATTAACACAAACTATCACAAGGAACGTTAGTGGAAAAGAAAAGACGCGTACAATACAATACAATACAGTACAAGCGTACGTTTAATTAAAGACTTTGTAAATGTATGAAGCAAGAAGTAGCACAAAGCACAGCAATCTACTATGAAACCACCCAGGGAAATTATTAGATGGAAACGCAAAAACAGAGCAGTAAAGCTGTTGCTAAACGAAACATTACCAATCTGGCCTAGAAAAGAGGCCGGGGAAAAAGGGGGGGGGGGGGGGATTATGTTAGCAAATTAAATATTCAATGCATAATAATGCAATGTCAATTTTTCAGCATATCTAATGGGATAATACATTGTTACTTCATGAACAGTTTTCAGAACGAAAGGTCCCTCCCCCGTGCTGCTAGACGCTTGCCTACGGATCGGAATGTCATTGGTTTGGAGCCACACTTTTTCAAAATTGACCTCAGCTTCCAGGTTGACCAAACATTGTGTGGGTATCAGGTACAGTCCTGTGACCGGTGTCATGCTGTTTGACGACATCACCCACCAACTGCCGTTTGGTTGTTAAAATATAGTTCCAGCCCTATATGCCCACAACAACTAAAGGCGTGGACAAGGCTCCTTTCCTTTTTTTTTTTTTGTAATTGTTTTTTTTTTAAACTTTGATGAGTCGTTTTTTCAATGTTTCAGCAGTTTGTTACGTCGATTATAATAACTGCTTATGAATTTGACAATTTCAGCTGTGTACTGTCAGACTTTCGGCACCGTGGCTTAGGCGTTGCTAACGAGCGTCGTAATGCCGGGGTGCTGGGTTCGATCTCAGCTGCGGACGGCTTTTGCGATTGTTTCGACAGTGGTACCGAGAGCTCACACAGAAAGCAATGGCAAACTAATAAAAGTTAAATTTGCCTATAAAAACCACATCATCATCATCATGTAGCAGGTCCTTTGCCAAACGTCGCTATCATCACAGTCTGCCTGAAAGAAACTCGGTCTCTCGCCGGCTCTCCCACCTCATGTACTTTTATGCTCAAGAAGTCACTTATATCCTGAGCCCATCTTCCTGTCAGTCGGCCCCTGCCCCCCCCCCTTCCCCGCTCCTCCTTCATGGTAGCATGCCTGCCTTATGTTATTTTTTTTTTTTTTCAATCTGTCGTGGCGCTTGATATGACCAAAATATTTCAGCTTCCGAAACAGGATGCAGTTTATTAGCCAACCTTCCTTAATGTTCAGATCTTTCAAGATGTCTATACTTCTCCTCTTCTTTGTCCAAGATATTCTGATAATCTTTTTATAGCATTTCAGCTCAATAGCCCCTATTCTCTTTCTTAAATGATGGAAGATAGTTCACGACTCACATCCGTATGTGGCTACAGGGAAGAGGCGTGCTCTCAAAATTCTAATTTTGATCTCCTTGCTAGTGTTTAACCAAAGACTTTTAGGGCTGTGTAATCTCTGTATTGCTATGGCCATTCTCCTTTTAATTTCTGTCAGTCTTCATTGCTCCATTATTATAGAGCCTAGACATACAGAGTTTGTGACATTTCCATTTTCATCATAATTTATTGTTATTTTTGGGTGACCGCCAGTTTTATCTGTGACAACAATATTCTTGAAAAAAAAAAAAAAACGCAGCAGCTAACAATTAAAATGCTGGGGCTGATTGTTCAATGTCCTGTAAAAGATACACAAGTAATTTAACTGTCAGATGTAATAAGCATTGCAGTTTAATCACTGGAGTCGCTGCGGTGTAGCGGAGAGACGCTCTTCATGAGATCTGAAGGTCGAGGGTTCAAGTCCAGACAGAGCTGGTCTTTTCTTGAAGGTCCACTTAGTCTTAAACGGGTAACAGGTAAAGTCCTGGGAGGTAAAGATGACCGACGTCATGTTGACCACATCGCCCCTGATTTTCAGCTGCCTCATGTGTCGTCATTTATGTCATTTTCAATTAAGTTTGTGTCTCGTCAGTTATGCTAAGTATTTTAAAGCAAGTTTCAATCTCCTCAGTTACCTTGACTAGTTGCAATTAAATTGAATTTCGTCAAATACAGCTGAATAATAATAAATGACCAAACGTGTTATGTTAATGTTTAAGTCAGTCTTTCCTTGTCATGTGAACTTTGTATTATCAGGATATATAATAGTAGCGGCTTCAACTAGCATACAAACCCATGGTAATCTATAAAAAAAAGACAAACTGCGAAGTCAGAGAAATATTGCCGATAAAATGTGCAATCTCTTGTTCTATAGTAAGGGCACACGTACATAAACACACACACACACACACGGAAATGTGTATAGGCACTGGTTTTGTGTTCGGTTGTTTTAAGTAGGCCTATTGTTAAACAATCAGAACTTGTCCAATGTGTCGAAATTGACAACAACAAATATATAGTATAGAAACAATATCGAACAGAAGAACAGTAATTTGTGTGCACCCTCCTCAAAACTAAGCCAACGTCTGACGTTAATTAGGTTTCTAATGCGGTCTCTTAAATCCTCCAGGCAACAATCAAATGCAGGCGTTCTGAATGTTAACAATGTGAATGTTAACGAAGTTAATGCTAACAATCAATTTTTGTATGTTTTCAGAGTGCAGGCAGAAGTTTAAAAATTAACTTCCGTAAATGTTCCCAACGAACAAGAAGCTCACTCAAAAGTTTGATTCGCTATTCTTTGATATCCCAAAACAGTTCTTCACAAATCATCTTTTAGCAGACTCGTCCACATACTTGCTGACATCGTTCGTCCATTGCTATTCAGCTAAAGATATTTGGTTGTTTGTTGGCGGTGACGTGAACAAATTGTTCTATTTAAAATGTTTTACTTGATAACTGCGTAGAGTTGACCTAGAATGGAACTTATTGTCTCTATTGGCCACTGTTTACAGTGTTCAAATAGAACTTATGTTGAAACTGACGAATTATGTAGTATGTGAACAATAATTACAGCATGGCAAAGTCAATACTACTTGTAACGCAAAAAAAAAAAAAAACTGTGCCTTATTGGGTACTTTGTCTAAAGCCTAGGATCTTTATAATTCTCAGCATTACCATCTCTTCTTCTTGATCATCATCATCCTCATCATCATCATCATCATCTTCTTCTTCTTCAATGTTTGGACACAAATTAATCCATGTAATAAATTTCTTACACAGGAAATGGTTGGTTTCAGTTTTCGAAACGCATGATATCCTAAAGACATTTAAGTGCGAGTTAAGTCACTCCACTGCATGTGTTGGGGTGTGTGTATATTTGTAAGCGTGCGTGTGTGTGTATGTTTGTGCGTGCGTGTGTGTGTTTGTGATCGTGTAAATAGTTATATCTGTAAAATATGTCAGTATAAACACAATAAACACATTTATATGGGACGAGCATTTACGACATGTTTAAGTTTTGTAATATTGTCTAGCTAGCATCAGTTCAACGTGTAGTATTTTGGTTATGCTTAATGGGCTGAATCATTGGCTCTACTGTTACAGATTTGTTATGTCATGAACTATCTTTATTCTACTGTCTCTCACTAGGACAGCGGAAATAAAGTACTCTAAAACTCTAAAATATTTACCGCGGTGAATATTTATTTGAACAAGCCATCTCTGAACCCTTGGGCAAAGAAAATACTTTCCAATACTGACATTATAGACAATAAGAATAAACTCACAGGGAGCAAGTACAGCGGGGATCTACAGTCATCAGTAGAAATTATCCTCTTTCGACACACGTTTCGGCCCACGATTCCTAAACGTATTCGGAGGTGGGCCCACCTGAGTTCATGAAGCTCAGGGCTGCTTCCCCGCTGCACAGAATTACCGGATGGTGTTATTATTTCGGCCAGAGACAAGACGACTTAGTGGTTTCGAAGGAGGTACTGTGAGATAAGAAGTCGCCGCGACAGCGTAATTAGAACAGTCCGCATGCCTGGACGACCGAGCGACAAGCTTACTTTGGTTTACCGGACACATGTTGGACTTTTATTAGCAGTTGGCAGAGGGACACTGGCAGACAATTCGTACACGATGGACTTTCAAAGGGATGAGAAACTCCTTTCCGCTAGACACCCGGACCAGCTCACCGAGGCCCGTCCCCTACGTTGTTGCGCTGCGTCCACAGCCAGCTAGAGGCCCTTTCGGCTGCCTCTCCCAGTTTTTTGAGTGCTCGTTTCCGTTCATTACCGCGCAATCCTAATTCTTTCACCACATTGTAGAGCGAAGTGGAAACGAGGCCTCTCGCTCCCACTTCGACGGCAAATACCCGTACTGTGTAAGCCTCGTTTCTCCTCAAACCGGCTGCTAACTCACTGTATTTCTCGAGCTTATACAAATGATTCTCCTCCATACGCGACTCAAACGGGACCGTCAACTCAATCAGGATGAGTTGCCGTTTTTGCGCAGAATGGAGAACGATGTCCGGTCGCAGGCCGGTTTTACGGATCAACTCGGGATACCGTTCATGTCCTGGCAGATCAACCGCCAGTAACCAGTCCCTCGCAGAGTCTAGCGCAGATGGAGCGAATGCGTTTTGGTTGACCTTACCTTTTGGAACCTGCCCAGCCTTGAGGAAACGAATGGGGACGATACTAGAACTGGCTCTGGCATTAGCCCTCATTCTAGCCTGGTCGACAACGGCTGCTAACTCTTTTAGCACCTTGTTGTGGCGCCAGGTATATATAGCGGCCTTGACCTAGGGCTTTCCTGCACGCGGACAGGACGTGCTCAAGAGTTTGCTTTGATTTGCACAACGGGCAAGTCGGATCGTTGGTCGCAGACCATTTAACCATGTTAACACCGGACGGTAATACATCGTACGCCGAACGAACGATAAAGCTCAGTCGCAGCGGGGTCATCCGCCAGATCTCACCCCATGTGAGTATTCTCGGCAATGCGCTCTCCAGGCTGACCCAATGGCCCTGCTGCGACTGTTGGGCTGCTTTCTGGACCCGAACCTCGTTTTCGTTGTCCCTCACCGTTTGTATCACCATGTCTTGGCGTTCTTTGGCTGAGGCCTTTGACCACCAATTGACTTTTCCGTGCCCTAGGCCTCGACGGTCGGTTTGTGTGTAACCCATTACCTCCTTCAATTTTAGTGCGTTCTGAGCAGCTTCTATCGCATCGAGGACCCTCCACTTCTGGCCAGTCTTTAGAGCGGGCTGGACAGCGATGACATTTGGGTCTGAGGACTCGCGCAAAAGCATGGCGAGCCTAACTTTGCCGACTTTAAACTCTTCGGTTATTGACTTGAACGGAAGTACCAGCTTAGCCTGTTTACAATACAGAGCCACGTCGGTCAGACAAGGCGGTGCACCAATCCCCTTTCTAAAGGCTGTGTTGATTTTCTTTTCCATGGTTTCCACTGCAGTCATCGTCACCTCGTAGACTAGCAGTGGCCATAGAAGCTTCGGAATCAACATGAATTGGAGACACCATACCTTGAATTTTCCGATCAGCCTGCATCGCTCGATCGCGAGCAGACCTGTAGCCAGTGACTCATGTATTCGCCGGACTTCCGCTCTGTCAGATAACTTCGAATCGTAGACGCGACCGAGGCTCTTCACCGGTTCCTCCAGAACCGTAGGGATCTTGTTCCTTGCCACCGTAAAACTGGTCGCCGAAACCTTGCCCTTATGGATTGACAGACTCCTCGACTTCTGCGGTTTGAACTGCATACCGCTCCATTGGACCACCGCGTCCAATCTATTCAGGATCGTGCGGGCAGACTCCTCGTTGCCCGTTATAATAGTCGTGTCATCCATAAATGCGCTCAGTGGCGGCAACCAGTGATCCCCTATTTGAAGGCCCAGTCCGTAGCCGGCCGCCCCGTCTAACATGATATGCATTGCCATGACAAACAGTATGGGTGAGATCGTACAGCCCATAGCTATCCCAATCTGCAACTCAGTCCACCTCGTGGTAAACGTCGAGGTAGAGAAGCGCAAAGCGAACTTAGAGAAATATTGCTCGACCATTTGACTGATCTGTGTCGGTACGTGAAACATGCGAAGGGCTCGCCACAGTAGCCTATGGGGGACTGCCCCGTAGGCGTTGGCTAAGTCCAACCATATAACGTGCAAATCGGTTCTCTCATGCTTGGCTCTCTGGATAGCCTCCCAGATCATGGTCGCGTGTTCAAGGCACCCAGGAACGCCTGGAATACCACCCTTCTGAACACTCGTATCTATGTACTTGTTAGTCATCAGATACTGTGTGAGCCGGCGAGCCATGACTGAGAAGAATATCTTACCCTCGACATTCAACAGCGAGATGGGCCTGAATTGGGAAAGACTGTTCGAGACAATATATATATAGAACATATTCAGTTTTTTTTTTAAAGCATAATATGTTGTATTTACCCTGTCCTTGTATCAAATACATGTTTATGATAGATAAACTGTTTGTTGCTGGTTTTCAATATTCATATAAATTCGCAGACACCTGTATAACAAACATCTCAACTCATTCTTGTATACTAGAACTAATTCAATGCTGAACAAGCAATTTATGCGTTTATATAATTTATATTATCTGAGCACACTGTATGCCAAGCATTGTAGTGTGATGATTAGTTTCTGCACATTGTGATGGCAGTTCGTATCTAGACTGGTTTTTCTCTCAGAGGAATCAGTGGTGATGGGCACATGCATTGCCTCGGACACATTGTCAGGGGAAACTTTCTTTTGATGCGGGATGCCAACTGAATTTGATTTAAAGTAATGTTAAAATCTAGCTATTCATAAAATAAAGTAGTTAAATATTATTTCATTTGTCAATGTATTTCATAAGTATTATTGATTGCCACTAGTCAATGGATCTAATTTTACCAACTGTACAGTACCGGCACCTCTAAGTGTCGTTTCTTAGCTATTAGCTTTAGTTTAAAATCACAGGTTAGACACTAGCATACTCTCACACGGAAACACTTCTAAAAAGATTTTCAATTGTATGTCCCTGGTCACCCAAGAAACTAAACACGTATCCGTGTCATTACTGGCCGGGCAGGTGGCCAACTACTATCGCTGAAAGACAGATACGACTGACTGTACTCAGATTAAAAACAGATGTCCCCTTTTACGCATCAGTTATTACAAACTTACAAAGCAAGACCACTAGGAGTCAGTAAACAGAAATCTATAATTGCAAGGACAGCCATTGATTAATTAAACTATTGTCGTTAAAGTGCCAGACATTCCTAAACAAGTGTTACCTAACTGTGGTGTGTGGTTTATAAACGCTGCCCGAAAGTTCTCCAAATGCTTCACTGCTTGCTAAGGCTGGCTTAGAGCCGCATGTACATATCTAAGGAGTGACAGAAGGCCAACGGAGTCTACATCCAAAGTCTACATCTGCCACTCGGTACAAATGTACTTTTAGCTCCACGCTAGTCTTAGCAAGCGGTGAAGCATTCGTAGGACTTTGGGACAGTGTTTATACACCACGTACTTTGACCTCTGCCCAAATGGGAGGCGTCGTTTTAAACTTTGCCTTCGGTAACTCAGGACGCTTCAGTCCTCTGGTGATCGCTAGGTTGTCTTTGAGAGGTTCATTCCTTGTCCCGTCGGAGTACATCTTTAGTAGATGCATCTTCAGTTGCTCTTTATCAACAACCAGAGTTCAAGACGTTGTTTTCTCAACAGGTCTTGGGCAAACTGGAATGGGTCCCTAAAAAACTTCTCTCGCTCCGTTTTGGTCCCCCCCCCCCCTGTTCTTACAGAAACGCTTAGCGCTAACATGGACTAACGGAGTGCAACCAACGACCCGACATGTCACTTATGCAGAGCTAAGCCCTAGGTCAAGAGCGATAAACATGGCGCCACAAAAAGGTTCTAAAAGAGTTGATTGACCGCAATGTGGACAAAGCCAATCCTAACGTTCCATCCATGCGCTTCCCCAAGGAAGGGCGGATTTCTAAAGGTACATTCAACAAAGTCGATTACGCATCATACATACTCGACTTTGTGAGAGACCGGCAAGTGGGGTTGTCCTGTTAGGATTTGAGAGACTAGCCTGAGGCTAGACATGATTTTGTCCTCTGCAACAGAAGGACAGATCATCCTGATTGAGCTTAGCGTACCATACGAGATACGAATTGAAGAGAACTATCTGTGTAAGCTCGAGAAAAACAGTGACCTGTTGGCCAGTCTGAGAAGCGATGAGGGGTACGTAGTAAAACTCTTCGCTGTCAAGGTAGTCTCAAATAGGCTAATCTTCACCTGCACATACAATGTACTAAAGAAGTTTGCTAGGCACTAAATCAACTAGGTGAAGCTACCGAAAGAGCATAGAACTGGCTGAGGACACAACAGAGCACGTAGGTGATAGGCTTTAGTAGATTGGTCCGAGGCCTATTGGGAAAGAACTTTCCAATCCCTAAAGCTAAAGTGTCCAATCAACATCTGCCTTAGTCACTCTGCCAACTTTCAAGTCTGTCAGGTAAGTGTCGGTCTAATTAAGCAACCGTCCATCTGTCACTCTTGTCGTTCAGGTAGGCACGCAATTAGCTACCGCGGCGACAATATATACAACACCCTAACCTCAGCACCGGTTATAAAAAAAACATACTTTGTCTTGTCCGATACTCGTAGCAGGATAAGTCCGAGATTTGGGAGACATCACCCAGATCAGTCCAGCCCTCAAGATTGTCTAAGACTGATGCTGGAGCCGCCTCAATAGTTGAAAGCGGACTCATATACTGATGATCGGTACAATTATGCTGTACAAGGTCCTGTTGTGGAGTTCTTATTCGTACTATTGCGAACAATGTGTTACCCTCAAATAGTGAGCGACCAGTGACTAGACATTTCCCTTATGCCGAGCGTAGTAAATTTCTCTTCTTCTTCTTCTTCTTCTTCTTCTTCACTTCCTCTTTTACCGCTGTGGGTGTCGAGGGAGATATAAGGTTCTGTTTCTAGCTCTTCTGACCGCCTCCACCATTGGCACATCGTGCTGATGTTATCCTTCCATACTGTTCTTAGTCTACCTCGCGCTCTACGTCCTTCTTCTCTTTCCATGGATGCTTTGTATGATATGGTGTCACAAGGCATTCTCTCTAAGTGGGCAAACCATTTCACTTGATGTCTTCGTATGTAATCCAGAATTGGTTCTGTGCCGACTTTTTCTCTTATGATCTCATTCCTGATCTTATCTCTTATGGTCACTTCTACAGCCCTTCTCAGACATCTGATTGCCGTGGTTACTAATTTTTTTTTATGGTTTGTTGTGAGTGACCATGTCTGGCACTGGTAGCACAGAGTTGGAATAAATATGCTTTGAATAAGATGTCTCTTTGTGCTGATTGGGATTGTCTTATGCTGTAAGAGGGGGGCTAGCTGTCCCAATACTTGGTTTGCTTTACTGCATCTAATGTTAATTTCTTTATCCAATTTTCCATCTTCGGTAAATGTAGTTCCCAGATATTTAAACTCAGATGTCTGTTTAATGCCTTTGCACTCTATTGCTATGTTTAGATCTGTCTTCTTTTTTCCTATTGACATTACTTCTGTCTTTTCAGTTTTGATTCTCATATTATTTGTTTTACATTCTTCATTCATGGATGTTAGATGTTGTTGCAATTTCATGGTTGTATCTGCTATCGTGGTTAGCGGAGTAGGGGTATCCCCTATCAAAGGAGAAGTAAGACGCCTCCTTTCCTCCGCTAGTCTACGGGACACCCTTGGGCAAGGTGGAGTACCCGTTTAGCCCCCCAATCAGGGTTACGTGAAGCCATGGAAGCAGGTGGTGGATGGAGTGTAAGAGCAGCCGACAGGTATTGTTGGTTATGGTCTGCACTCTGCGGCGATAGGCAGATGATCTCATCAGTAAAGACAATGGCTATGGCCACCGACTAGTATAGTCACTGCTCAGGAGGAAAGCAACGGCAAACTACCTTCTGCAAATTTTGCCAAGAATCCATAACAATCATGAAAGAAATCAGGATGTGGCAGATGATCTCCAGATGGGTGTATCAGACGCAGGACATCTTGCTCAGGATAGGAAGGTTTTCCGGAGGGTTGTTATGGCAGCGAGGTTCTGCGAGGGACATGCTACTGAATGAATGAATGAATCTGCTATCAAGGCCTGGTCATCTGCAAAGAGTAATTCGTTGATCTTACTAACATTTTCATTCATGGGCTTGGCATTCTTGCATATACTGTCGATGTAGGTGATAAACATCAGTGGTGATAAGACACACCCCTGACTTACTCCATATGTCACTGTGAAAGGATGAGATGTTCCCTGATTTATTCTAATTACACTTCTACAATCCCTGTATAAACTTTTGCACACTTCGATGAGGTGTTCGCTTACTCCATATCTTGCCATTACTTTCCATAATAATTGTCTGTCGACTCTGTCAAATGCCTTCTCCTGGTCTACGAATGCCACAAATAAGTTCCTATTGTATTCAATGTTCTTTTCTATTAACTGTTTAAGTGTGAAGATTGCATCTGTGCAGCTTCTTTTTCTCCTAAATCCCATCTGTTCTTCTGCCAGCTGTGGTTCTATCACTGGTCTCAGTCTTGTATCTATTATCTTGGCATACATTTTGCCAACATGGCTTAAAAGAGAGATGCCTCGGTATTGACCGCATTTTCGTTTGCTTCCTTTGTTCTTCCACATTAAATATTCTGTGAAGCAATCTGATGCTGCTTTCACCTGCTGCTTGAATTATTTATGTTGGTAATCTATCAGCTCCTGGTGCTTTATATTTGGGAGACTGTTTAATGACTTTTTCTATTTCCTCCATTAGTATGTGTGGTTCTAACACTGTTGCTCTGTGCTCTTCAGTTGTTCTTTCCTGATGATCTCCTAGAGGATTAAAGAGCTCATTGAAGTATTCCATCCATCTTTCTGCTATATCGGGTGGATTTATCAATGGCCTTCCTGTATTATCATTAATTATTTCAGTGGGCTTGTAGCTCTCATCTCTTTTCCGCATATTTGGGACTTGGGGTTGGCCTTTGAGAGGCGTAGTAGACGCTCGAGCATATAATATCCACGCGAAGAAGAGCCCTAGTTCAGGGACCGTATGCATGGTGCCATAATACGCACTTGAATGAGTGTGCTGATATTGTGGATAATGTCGGGATAAGGGCCAAGGCGAGGGGCAGTCCTAACGTCCCTTCCTTGCTCTGCCTCAATGATGGTCAGATTTCTAAAGATAAATTCAGCTATAACAAATACGTTCCATCTTCACTCGACAGTGCGCAGAAATGGCAACTGGCGGTTGATCTGTTTGGTTTTGGAGATACCCCAACCACATCACAGCAAAGACTGGTTTGAGGCCAGAAATGGGGTTGCACTCGGCGACAGAGCGTCAGCTCGCCCTGATAGAGCTGAAAGTGACGCACGAGTCACCAATCGAAGATCAACAACTGTACAAGCTCGAGAAGTACAGCGATACTGGCCAGTCTGAGGAGCGATGAGGGGTACGCAGTAAAGCTATTCTGGTCGAATGTTGAATCAAGAATCACAACATTCGGGATCCCCCAAAAGCACTCAGTCCCCATCTTCAGCAGCTAGAGAAGATTTCCAGTTCAAATGGTACTACTAGCTGTCTGATTAAATATTCTCGCCTTTGTGGTATGCGCACCAGGGCTAATCTCCACCTTCACATACAATGTACTGAAGAAGCTGGGCTAGCCAGGGAAGGAGAGTGAACGGACACACACACACACACACACACACACACACACACACACACACACACACACAAAACAACTAGACAAAGCTGCCGAAAGAGCTTTGAGCTAGCTGTGTTCACAGCGAAACGACGTGGGGAATAGGCCTCAAGTCCTAAGTAAAAAACAAAAACTGTAAAGTCCCAAAGTTGTCCCATTACGGCCTGCACATGCTACTGCCAACTGCCAAAGTCTGCAAAATAAACGTCTGTCTGATGAACTAGGCGTTCATTCTGATTGTACGGATAGGCGCCAAATTTGTTATCGCAGTGACGATGTCTCACGATAACCTCAGTACCTGTTGCAATCACCATAACGTCTTCTCCGACTATCTGATGTGCGCAGCAGGTGAATTCCGAGGCCTGGCAGTCATGATCCGTTTATCAACTAGATAATGCTGGTTATAAATGGGCCGAAACAATTGTTGAAGTGGGACGACCTACAGAGGAGCGGTAGGCTCCTGCTGTGCGTGTTTCCGCCGATGAGTTCCACTTATTTTCCAGTGCAGACCTTATAAAGAAGAACTCATCGGGTATTCAAGAAAGAGTCTTTTTCTTATCAGACATTCCTCTTATCCAGATAAACGTTTAAGCTAGACAAATTGCCTGGGATAAATAAATTGTTCTTCAGAACATAAATTCTCCACATCCGGGATCGCCTTAAGTGGTCTGCACGGTATGCAGTCAAACTAGGTTACAACTCTGCATTGAAAAAAAAAAGTGATTACAAAAAAGTTCAATTAAATTCTTCGTTAAAGCGGCCCTTTTGCTGTAGTTTATTTATTCGATTGTACAACTGAACGTTATATTATATCTCCCAAAGTATACTCAGCTTATAGTGACTGGCAGCCACATACAGGGAATCACAAGTAACAGGTTTGAACTTGACTTCAGGCCTTGATTACAGTGTTTACAGAGTCCACTATTGACTGTGATCACTAGGCAGATATATGCCTGACCACAAGTATATACGCCCATAATACGAATAGTAATTGTCCGATTGAGGTTTATGAACTGACTCCCTTTAATTTATAAATATGCAGTTCTGAAAAAAGAAGAAAAAAAAAACCAGTTCAGGCTTCGGCTGGTGGTGGTCTGCAGTGTATAGACCTTTGGGTGGTCGCTCAAGATGATGATGAATTGTGTGACACAATACGTCACTTCCCAGGGCGTAGACCAGGTGACTGGAGCACGGTAAAACGACGTACTTGGTTGCTATTAGGCACTGCCCTGTTGTATCAACCTGACTATAATCCTGAAGTAAATCACAGATAAGGCAGCACTGTTAGGTTATAATATATAATCTATTCAGATGGCTCTGTGTTGAGGGGCAGACTAAGTGCATGGGGGTTCATAGCAAACGCAAATGGAGTTTGCTCAGTGCAGCAAGGCCTGACATATGATATCACAACGTCTAGTTTGAGAATGGAGGTGGAGTCAGTCACTGTTGCATTCCGCTGGCTTGAGAATCAGTTGTACACACATACCGTGATTGTAACTGACTCACAGAGCATGTTGAGAAAGGTGGAAACAGGTACGCTCCGTGCAAAGTGGCCAGCATCACTTCAGAGGTCCCCGGTAGTTAGCATCCTTTGGATAAACTCTTTAGGTCATGCCAGTATGTTGGGAAGTGAGCAGCCAGACAGAGATAGACTGGCCGGTTCTCCACCACTTGGCTGTGAACTGATGTATGACAAGCTAGATGAACAGTGCGGAATCGCAAATAGATTATTACGGGATGAGGAGAATGGCGCTGCGAGGAGTTGCCAGGGGATCTGGTTAATGCTCAACACTTAATGAAAATTCGAGACAGATATACAGTGAGTGATAGGTCATCACAGCGAAGAACAGGCATGAGAGTAGTAAAGATCTTTTAGTCCTACACACAGCAAAAAAGTATGAACAGCCACCACTATGATATGCGAAATATCTACCTATCGAATGCAGTGCGACACTGCGCCTGTTAACAATATTTATTGGATACCTACACCTAATCAAATAACCTCTGCACATCAGAATATTCAAGCAGAAAGAACATAAGAGGTAAAGAAGGATCTCCCTTCCACAGTTCCACCAACTTTTGATACCCTTGTTCAATGAGAAGGAAGTACGAATTTCTGGTAATTTTCAAAGCAGCGCAGGGATTATTCGCTAAACAAAAGAACTGTTCTTGGCCTCTATCAGGCCGGAATAAAAATATCTTGAAGTTTATTTCTAGACACATCATCTATGCATGGGTATATTTTTTTTTCACAGGGCTCATCCATTCAAATCAGTAGTTTAAGTCTAATAATGAATATAATGGAACATCTTTTACAAGAATAAAGGTGTACTTTACCATCGGAGTTGCATGTAATTAGAGGCCAAGGTCAGCTTGACACGGTACAAGCCTTGACAACAGACTGGGAAAATATGACTTAACATAAGGTGATGAATATATATATATATATATATATATATATATATATATATATATATATATATATATATATATATATATACACACACACACACACGCACGGTTGACGAACAACAATCTAATGGAAATGCAATACATCTGCGATGTGCAGTGACTTGCTGATATTCAACAACCTATTTGATCTGCAACAGGTTACTTCAAGTAAACAACACATACATTTTCAACTCATCCTTTGAATAGTTCATACCATATATATATATATATATATATATATATATATATATATATATATATATATATATATATATATATATATATATATATATATATGTGTGTGTGTGTGTGTGTGTGTGTATGTGTGTGTGCGTTTTTTATGTTTGAGTTTGGTTTATTTGTATGTGTAAATACTAGGGCTGTACCGAATATTCACTTCGTATTCGCTTCGGGGCCGAATAGTGGACCTAATAACTATTCGGTATTCGGCCGAATAGTTGCGGTCGGGCCTAATACGAATAGTGGTTACCTAACTCCCGTTTCTGCATACACTGTGATGGACTGAAATAACTCACTCATTAACACAATAGTTTCTGTTGCCTTAGTCTGTCGTAGCGGGGGAAACTGCGATCAGGTTGCGTGGTACAAACTGCAAAAAATGTGTGTGTGTTTGTGTGCGCGCGTGTGTGTGTCTGTGTATGTGTGTGTGTGTGTGTGTGTGTGTGTGTGTGTGAGAGAGAGAGAGAGAGAGAGAGAGAGAGAGAGAGAGAGGGGGGGGGGAAAGAGAACATGCATTTTTCTGTTCTTTCAGGGTGTCTTCGCCCAAATCAGATTTGAAGATATTGCTAACGAGAATATGAAGGAGCGTTTAAATTACATCGAACGAACGGCCAAGCGAACGATGGTTTTGAAAGAGGCGGGAGCCCGAAGACAACTAATCATAGACATCAGAAGGAGACAATGGTCATTTTTCAGCCATGTTATGAGAAGAGGGAAAATGAAACATTTGGTGACCAATGGAAAGATCTGTGGAAGGAGGGAAAGAGGAAAACAACGATAGAAGATTCCTGACAGTCTTGTTGCATGGCATGGAGGTGCGTCAGCACACGAACTGATACATGCTGCTGGAGATAGCAGATTTGTGGAGAGGCATGATTGCACACGCCAGTCGGCAAGTCTCCTGATGATGATGATACACTATTCGGTACAGCCCTAGTAAATACAGTGTCTATCACTGTCAAAAATGTGTGACTGTCAAAGAGTTTCTGTCAGCAAAACATGGCACTCGTACAGACAAGTCTTGTCAGAGGCAGGCATGTCACGTCTAAGTTGAACATATTTTGTGTGATTTTTTTTCTTCTTCAAATGTTTGAGAAGCCAGTGTTTTTCTTTTAATTAAACACAGATTCAATTGATTTTCTCTGCAGGAACATGTTTCCAGACAATCTAATTGCCACTTGTTTCAATGCGGTAAGTGTCAGCTATCACAGTTTTGTATACTGCTCATTTGTCCATGTGTTGTCTGTCTCAGTCATTCATAGTGTATAATCTCCTTACCAGTTTTATGTGTGTGCGTGTGTGTGTATATGGATGTGTGTGTCTGGGTGTGTGTGAAAAAGAGAACTGTTTACCTGCATAAAGCGGAGTCGATTGAGTAGTGAAATCTTCGGTATGCATTCTCGTGTTTAAAACCCAGTAAAGTGCAATTCTCGAAATGCGATGTCAAACACAATGAATGAATGAAATAATGAAAGAATGAATGAATCAAGAGTGGACGTCATTGAACTCGACATTCCCAAATGTGCTCTGTCACCTTCTTCAGTAAGCAAGGAAGAGTTTATATGCTAAAAATACCAGCTACAATCTGGTTAAAAGTCCGCCTGTATTTTACATTTATGTTGACTATCTTCCAGAACCTCTACTTAACACCCGCCCCCCCCCCCTCCCCTCCCCCTTTTCCAACCCTCCTTTAAAATAGTCTTTCAGCGTATAGATTCCCCTATCTATTATTTTGCACTGTCCATTTGATTGCATCAAAACCATCTTCCCATCCATTGTTTCAAATTGTAGTCTAACACATTATCTAATGTACTTTATGGTCAAATAAGGAAATCATCGCTGCGTCGTTAGCCAGTGACACCTACACGAACAAGTTATAAAACTTATTGGCTTGTAAAGTTTTGGAGAAGATAGTGGCGGGCAAGCTACAAGAATTTTTAGAACATAGAAATTTCCTTCAATGAGGTTTGGGAAGTTATCGGCTAGGAAAAGACACATAGTCCAATGAGGCCACGTTTGCCTTTATGCATTCGAAGGTTTCCAGAACACACAGGAGATGCTTATAGCAGGCTCAGATACAGTGTACTGATGACAGCGCTTAATGAGTCGGTCATTGGTTGGTGAACTGGACAGCAGATGTTTTATATACTCCCCGGGTAGCTCTCCGCCTGGGTTCATGGTCCTCTCAACCAAGTGTTATAGCCCCAAGACTACCACAAGGATCTGCAATTTCACCTGTAACTGTTTAATGTTATTACGAGCAAGACTGCTAACATGGAAACACGTGAAGTTGGCAGAATATTGACATTTGCAGATAAAGATTTTGTATGTAGGAAGGGCAGAGATCAGAATAAAAAAAGCTGAAGTGTTACAGGCGACATAAGATAACGTACGTGATCAACAAGTGTACAGAAATGAGTGTTGTAATCAACACAGAACAGAAAAAAGCAACAATCCCGTGGTGTTCTTTGGCAACAGGATTGTCAGAGCCGAAGTTCCAAGTTTCACAGTAAATGGCAGGGAGATATATCATAAGAGGCAGACGACTGCGATACCTGGGAACCACCTTTGACGCAAGCTTGTCTTTCAGGTATCACATACATTAGGTTGTGACACAGGCACCAAAAGGTCTTAATACACTAAAGATTATAGCAGCAATGGACATGGAGCACAGAATCTGTTCACTCTTTACCAGTATTTTATCATCTCAATGATTGATTATCAACTGGGGTTACTCATTGTCTCGAAAAGCCAGCTTGAGAAATTGGAGCGCATACAGAATGAAGCTATGCGGGTGATCCTTGGATATATAAGAGACACCCCGATTTTGTGCATGCTATACATCATTGCTTTGTCAGCTATTGCAGATAGGCTTAAAGTGATGCAGACTAAGGCATACCTTAGAGTAGCTGCAGACCATGGCCTTCTCTATTTATAGGCCTAACAGGTCAACGGGGATTACCGTTCTTGTGCAAGAATTAAGTCCCTCTGCGTCCACAGTTTTTATCGAGGAGATTTATATTAGTTTCATTAATTTTCGACATATTTTATAGAACTATACTTCATTTTTAAGGTAAATAAGTGTGCCAATTAAATATAACAATAAAGGCTCTTACAGACAAACAAAAATGCTTTTGCTACAGTCAACATGAACATAAACATCAATAACGTTTAGATATAAACTTAGAGTTGTTCCAGCAAAAGTAAAGAAATATCAGTGTTAACTCTTTGATTCTGAGATGGTATTGTTGCATCAGAGGAACGGGGGGAGGGGGGTTGGAAGGGGTGACATTTGTACTTTATCAAATTTATCGCATAAAAATACTGCTGTCAAACATACACATGTCATACATAATATAAATATAAATGATTGATGGTTATTATTTTTAGTAGTAGACTACTACAACATATAATTATACTGTTATTTAATAATTAGTAAACAAGCACAATCAGTATGAAATTGATACGTGCAATACTTTTTTCACCCAGAGTAGTTTTCTTAACAGTACTTATAGCACTACTAAATATGTATCCTCAAGGTACAAACAGCACAAACAAATTTGACCAGTTTCATCTTGTTGGATAAAATCAATTCCTTATCATTGCGGATTTTTTGGTAACAAATATGCATAAGAAGTGGATGAACAACCAGAAGTTTCCGCAAGAGTTTACAGCCAGTGTTCGCGAAGCAAAGCAAAAGCCAGTTTACACAAATTAACACAGACCGTACAACTGCAAATATGCATAAGAAGTGAATGGACAACCAGAAGTTTCCGCAAGAGTTTACAGCCAGTGTTCGCGAAGCAAAGCAAAAGCCAGTTTACAAAAATTAACACAGACCGTACAACTGCAAATATGCATAAGAAGTGGATGGACAACGAGAAGTTTCCGCAAGAGTTTACAGCCAGTGTTCGCAAAGCAAAGCAAAAGCCAGTTTACAAAAATTAACAGACCGTACAACTGCAAATATGCATAAGAAGTGGATGAACAACCAGAAGTTTTTGCAAGAGTTTACAGCCAGTGTTCGCGAAGCATAAGTCAAATGGTTTAGGATATAAATTATTAGTGTACTGCTACAACATATAATTATACTGTTAGTCAACAATTAGTGAAGAGGCAAAGAGTGACTTGCTGTGAGAGGTTAGTTAGTAAATTAAATATTATTTTCATCCACTTACCTAGAGCTCCGAAATATCTTGAGACAATTTATCCACAGTGTGGTTGCACCATTTATGCACAGTCAATATGAAAGCAATAGTTTTCTTCCAACACAAGGTAGTTTGCACCTGACAACTGTCGATATTCTCCATATATGACTTCTAAATTACCTGTTTGTATTTTCCCTAACAGTAAGATTTCTACATTTAAAGTAGAAAAGTAAATAAACAGCCAGTTCCCAAAACTCCGAACTACTGACTAGAAACAGGGACACACATCACAACACGACTGTCTCCCGTGAATTAAAATTAAAATTGATGTAATCTAACAACAAAGTATGAAAATCTTGTATATCCACTTTACAATATCCGCTTGTCGATTTGTAATACGAATACAATCAGCACAGAAGTTTGTAAGAATATTATATTGTCACACAATGCAACATTGAAACGCTTCAAGTAACCTATTTTCGAGGGGACTCTGCCAAAATGTATCGTGATTCAGTTGTTGGGCATTATTAGAGAAGGCAGTACTGCAGACTAAGGGCATCCTATGCATGAAGCTTTGGCTGCAGTTAAAGATCGGTGGCTAAAAATTAAAAAAAAAAGATGCAATAAGACAAGTGTGCTTGCTGAAGGACATTGGGCGAGGAGAAGAGTGGGTCGGAGTACCAGACTAAAAGTCTAACCTGTGTAGGAAAATCATCATATTGGGCCGGGAGTGCAGAGAATGGCCAGTGGGTGCTATTGAGGTGGAAGTCCAACAGTTGATTCACAACATTTCTCAAAAAGAGGACCTGATTATTTATACAGATGGTTGTTTGTTGATAGAGAAGAGAAGTGCCTGGAGATTCGTAGTGAAAGCAAATTGGAAATCTTTAATTGAAAGTTCATAGTGCAGGACAGCCTAGCATACGATACCACAACATCTATCGTGGGAATGGAGTATGTCTCTGCAGCTTTCCGGGGGTTAGAGAACAAGATGCAGACACATATTGTCCCTGTAAGATGATATGAAAAAATGCTGAGAAAGGTGAAGACAGTGATGCTTCGAGCAGAGGGACAAGCATCATTGGGAAGGTGACGGCAGTTAGCATACTTTGTTTCTTTTCTTCAGACTATGCCGGCGTTGTGATGAATGAACAGGCAGACAGACTGGCTAGATCTGCACCTTTGGGTGGTGAACTGATACATGACAAGGCAGATGTGATCAAGACCCTGTGGGAACAAGTAACGAAATCAGAATAGAAACAATATTATTATGGTCTTGAACGAAAGATACACCTGGGTGTAACCAGAGGGTCTGGCCGGCTCACTTCACGCTGAGAAAAGGCAAGACAGACATATAGCCATATTACAACCAATACCATTAGTATTAGAACTCTACGCTGTCTGCTGAAGATGAGGACAGAGCGCATGAGAATGCTCCGAATGATGTGATGTTAGTTTTTGACTCAACTGACTGTTCATGTAACACGAGATAAAACATCACTGAAACATCAACAAATGACATCAGAGGTAAGGGTGAATACAGTCGAGCAGATATCAAGAAATAAAATAGAACATGACAAATTATGACAAGCATGTCACATCCACACACACACACAAAGGGGGGGGGGGGGGGGGGGGTTGTTGTTGTTTTTAGGAAAGTTAAAGACACTCACACATACACAGCTGAATGCTTTAACTAAAGTCTTTATCAGGATATGAAACAATACTAATCCTAAAACACAAAGACAAATAAGAACGTCACATAAGGAAAGAAGTGTAGAGGAAAGATGTCTCAAACCACATAGTTCTGGCAACTGCGTCGTCTCTAGTGTATTAGGCACTACAAATAATTGATTTCACCGACTAACTTTGGGTACTAATTAGATCCTGTGGGTTGTCGTATTGTTACACTACGCAGTAGTGCACACACAGCATATTTTGTGACACGGTAACCATTCAATACTTTTGATTCAGTACCTTCAGACTATCGGGACGAAACATGACTTTAGTAAAAGACATGTCTTAACTGATTAACTGATGGATTTGAACAACGGATCAACATCATGGCAACAGGTAGTTACCGAAAAGTTTGTCCTAATATTAACTTAAACGCGTGTCTGAAGAATCTCAGCGTAATGCACGAACTCTGAAGCACCGGCAAGGATCCTAATCTAATTTTGGTAGATTTTTAACTCTAGGCTGCTCCGTTAGGCTACTGTGTTCCATTTCTAACTGCCAAAGGATTTTTGTAAGTGCGTAAGAATGCACACGGGCTTCGATCTTACTACCCAGAGACTAGGGAAAATAACTAGAAGTCCACGTGAAACACTCCCTGCCTTAACTGCGACTTGAACCCGGACCTCTAGTACTCGAGGCGGACACCATGCCTCGAGACCACTCAGCCACCCCCCCCCCCCCCCCCCCCCCCCCCCATATTTCAAAATATAAGTTTTATTTATATCTCTCTTTAGGTGCATAGAGCTCGTATCTTGTGGCAAACTTCCCCGCTCGGTGACTATAATGACATACATAGATAGCTTGAGATGTGCTAAATCCAATTGATCTAACTCAGATACACGTATCTTAAAGTCAGTGTCAGAAATATGAAAACATTTGTTGCTGAAGATTGAATACAGACGCTAAGCGTCTGGTAATGCCTGAAACAATCTGTCAGCCCATACCCAGAAACTGAACAGACTGCAATAGCCTGTTTCTTCAGAGATGATGTCAGTAAGCCGATCAAATCGTCTTATGTCACATGAAATTATAATGAGTTGTTCAGTTTGACGGACAGAATCGTTAAACGGCCTCTCAGCTCTCAATTTGCAACGCCATGCTCTGCTTGTATAGAGAGATACGGGGGTAATCTACCGATTGTCAGCTTAATGAACTTCATAAGATCTGAAACCAGATTGTTTTCGGTCTGAAGAAAGCTGCAGGTAGACAATGAAGGATTAATATTTCCAGCAGAATTCAGACTGCCTTTTATGCATTCAGACAAGATAGTTTGTATTTTAGAAATGGTTAAACGCGGAATACAACAAGACTCAGTAGATAGCAACAGACAAGAGGCAGTCCTAGGTAGAGGGAACTGATCAGACACTCAGCAGCGACTGGTGACTTCAAGACATGCGGTGCTACTGGACTATAATGGTGATAATGATGATGATGATGATGATGATTCAATACAAGAAACTCGACTTCTATTATTATAATTTTTTTTTTCTGTATAGCTCGGTGTCTTTCTGCAGAGCGACTGCTTGATTGCGAGGCTCTGAGTGTACAACTGTTACAGATATAGCAAATATAGCTAGGGATCTCCGAAACGCCAGGACTCACTAACCAAAACAAGGTGTCAGAAATTAAGCTCTCAGACATCAAAGTTATCAGACAACCTGCTCTATATAACAAATACAGCCGGTGTACTTTCATAAAAGCCTACTGTCACATACCGCTCGTGTCGCGTGCCTGATTTAATGATTTCTTCTTACAAACCAACAGCACTCTGAAATAGAAGAATGTTGAGGCGTCGGCTCGTATTGGTCTAAGGGATATCCCGTGGCCAATATACGCTCAACCTATTTCAGGAGTAGGGCAACTCAAGTTATGGCGCTACAGAATATCTAATAATCCTAGGCGCTACTTGGCTGGACGCCCCCATTACTATAAAAAGATAGCTCCCAGGCTATGATAGTGCACTATCACAGCCATGTTAACACAGATTAAAATTATTAATCACACACACATAAAAGCTAGACAGTTTGAATAGTGAAACAGGGACACCCAAGTCAGTAATAAAAACTTCTGAATGTATGTAATAAATGCAACACACATATATATGTATCATCAAGACAATCTAAGATGTTCACAGGCCATAGGTGCTTATGCAACAAATCTGGAATGCACTGCTGAACCAGCCAGAGTCAGTTCTTGAGAGTATCAGTGATCATCCTCGTGACTGCAGGTGGACCTGTAAAAAGAGCATGTGGTATGACATCTCAGATGTTACTTATCAGTTTGGTAGGTCACTGCTCTCCTCAGTCCATGGTGATCTGAACAGGCTGACTCAGTAGACTGCTTATCTTCTGGTTACTCTTGCAAACACTGACAGTTCATGTATTGGAACTAATTGATGCTGCTGGAGTTCAACAACGCTCCTGAAGAAGGATTCATTGGAGTGATGACACTGGGTGGCCTGCAACAACTGCCTCTCAGCCACTGGAACTCACACAAGCTCCTTTTATGTTGAAGTTGTGGTGGTAGTAGGTACTATTGGTGGATGGTAGTTGGTTCGACTGTTGATCGTTTGCCTGACTTCCAGTGAGGTATCATCCTGTGTCAGGAAGGAACTTAGAATTAGTATTCATCTTAGGAGTCACATACCAAGTTCAATTTATTTCCCTCCACCCTTCTCATTCACTCAGCGTATAGCTCTCAGGAAAATGAGACAGTTCCCTCTTCCTTTATCTCTGTCTGTCAGTCAGTACAAGAGATAGGAGACAAGGTCCATAGTGGAGATAGATAGACACTAATACACATAGATCACCCTCTCTCCACCTTTCCATTCGCACTTGCAGACACACATTCTATCTCGTTCTGACATAAATATTTTATACCTTCAAAATCTTCACACTGCACACACTGTGTTCTTGTGTCTGCTAAAAAAACATCTGACCTCATAGATTCTTGCCTGCTATTGTGTGACCCAGTTAATATGTCGGCTAATCGACCCGAACTCTGTCGGTTCGTTAAAGAATAATTAGCTTGCTAGATTTAAAATCTTTATCATAGTATTGGGTCAGGTATGGTACAAACTATCAGCTTGTGAAGTGAAAGGTTAGGTTTCAGGAGCTATGAGTATCTGGACCCCAAGAACGGCCTAGTTCTGTGCTGTTTCATAGCTGAATCTTTCCTCCCTGCAGCTGCGGCTAACTTTATAGAGATCTATATCAAGGTACTCGTAAACTATAATAAACTTACCCAAGCTTAGGAATCCTTCAAAGATTAAACTGGTACTTTGAATGCGCCAAGATTTAATCAGAGAGGTGAAATATTTCTTTGCACCTAGGGAGTCGGGCATAGAATGACCCCGCCTGATCTCGCTTGGCGTCTCTAAAAAGAAGTCCCGTATTAGTACGCCAAGGAGTAAAACATCTTCCATGAATTCTGAAAATTAATCCAGAAAATATCTATCCCACAGTTGCAAGTTTGAAAATGTAGACTTTTCAAACCAACTAGAATGTATAGAGATACATGTTACGCCAGATAGAGGTATACATAGATATGAGGGACTATATACCCACCGGACGGGTCTAAATTTGAAATGTGCCCTCCCGCTAGGGGCGCCAACGTCACGAATAGTCCAATGTGCAGGGTTTGGTTGATTCACGTCACGACACCTACAGTAGACTGATCCGTGCATTTACAAAGTGGGGGGGGGGGGGGGTGAGGTCTTTAGCATGTAAATAATCATTATTATATATTTTACAAAACGAGAACCGATGGAAAGAAGTTAACTAGGAAAAATGGCAGGAAAGCTTTTTACAAAACAAGGTCAGCATAGGATAATTTTGAAATCGCATATGCTCGTCTTATAATTAACAATGTGTGGCATTGGTTATCGTATGTGGCCACAGCTTCCTGTCTAGTGTGCTGACAATCATTTTAGATACATGTGTCATTCTTCTTCAGCATTCCGAGCCCTTGAGGTTCATTGCTGCAGGTATCACCCGCCTCCATTAATCTTTCTGGTTGACCTTCCTTGGTGACACCAAGTATTTGCAAGTCTGTCTGGATATTATCTTTCCTTCATGGTCTTCTTGGTCTACCTCGTGGTCTACGACCATTCATCTCCCAGTGTATTCAGTTTTTACATCTCTGTCATCTGACATGCTTTTGATATGCTCAAACCATTTCAGTCTATTAGCTCATGATGCTAGTGATCAGTGGTGGTTTAAACAGATTATGAAATTTGTTGTTGCTTCTCACTCTCCATTCACCGCTGTTTGCATCTTTAATGGGTCTAAAGATTGGACTCTGTTTTCGAAAACCTTTATTAGGGCTTAATATATCATGATGCTAACTTTTTAAATACGCCCCACCCCCCCCACCCCCCACCCTAATCCACTTTCTGCATTTCCTCATTTCTTATTGTCTAGTTGTTGTTGTTGTTGTTTTGTTTTTTTCGACCTGTTCCTGTTTCCCTATTGTATAAACGAATGTTAAACTAACTTGCTCTTCTTTCTTGTGTTGTCAAAATATCACCGGTTGTAGCATCAATCGTTTCTTAAATTTTTAAAATTAGGTTTCAGCTACGCCGTCTATCCATGTCTTTCTTGCTCTTCCTCTCTTCTTCCGCTCTGATGTTCTGCTGTATAATATCTTATATATGGCTTGACGTAGCTGCATTATTACTAGATGACCAAACTATTTCATTCTCTGTCATCCATAGTAATTCAGGCTTCTTTTGTTCCAGCCTTCTCTCTTATGCTGATTGTGTGACTATGCCTCTTCTCGTATGGTTTGGTCGCCTTTCGGAGACAGTGCATTTCATAGTCTACAGTTTCTGTTAACTGTAATCTAGTCATTGTCTTTGTTTGGTGCTCACAACCCAAAGTGAGGATGGAGAGGATAGTAATCATGTTCTAGCTGACAAATGACGACATTTGCATTTTGAATCAAAGATTGGATCTCTCTATCAAGTCTGCCATCTTCTAAATACGAATCCGAGGTATCTAACTTCCTGAACGTTTTTGATTATAGTGCCTTTGATATTGATTTGATAATGGCGTTTGTGAAATGTTTCCTACCTACTCTCATTAGCCCAGTTTCAGTAGTCCACATTTGTCAGTCATATTGTGTGCATGTATGACACAAGAAGTCGGTGCATGTATGACACAAGAGGTCGGTGCATGTATGACACAAGGAGTCGGTGCATGAATGACACAAGGAGTCGGTGCATGTATGACACAAGGAGTCGGTGCATGAATGACACAAGGAGTCGGTGCATGTATGACACAAGGAGTCGGTGCATGAATGACACAAGGAGTCGGTGCATGTATGACACAAGGAGTCGGTGCATGAATGACACAAGGAGTCGGTGCATGTACGACACAAGGAGTCGGTGCATGAATGACACAAGGAGTCGGTGTATGTATGACACAAGGAGTCGGTGCATGAATGACACAAGGAGTCGGTGCATGTATTACACAAGGAGTCGGTGCATGTATGACACAAGGAGTTGGTGCATGAATGACACAAGGAGTCGGTGCATGCATGACACAATTAGTCGGTGCATGTATGACACAGGGAGTCGGTGCATGTATGACACAAGGAGTCGGTGCATGAATGACACAAGGAGTCGGTGCATGAATGACACAAGGAGTCGGTGCATGAATGACACAAGGAGTCGGTGCATGAATGACACAAGGAGTCGGTGCATGAATGACACAAGGAGTCGGTGCATGTATGACACAAGGAGTCGGTGCATGAATGACACAAGGAGTCGGTGCATGAATGACACAAGGAGTCGGTGCATGAATGACACAAGGAGTCGGTGCATGAATGACACAAGGAGTCGGTGCATGTATGACACAAGGAGTCGGTGCATGTATGACACAAGGAGTCGGTGCGATGATCTAGCTTCTGCTAGTTTTGGTGTATCAGTCACTGGTCGTCTGCCCACACAAAAAGTAGCTCATTGATTTCCTTGCTACACTATCAAAATGTGTAATAGCAAATTACCAAACAAAGCAAGCATACGTAGAGAATAAACATTTCATACACCGAAGGAATTATTATGATTAAATTGTGGACAATAAATAAATGATTCCAGCAGCAAACGCGATAATATGGTGTTCTTTGGATTCTTTGTAGTCAGTTCCTGGCGCGAGAGTGGATACTATTAAATGGATCGAAAACATGGACAACGAGTTAAATAATATTTTATAAGCTACACACATCATCATCGTCTTCATTGTCCAGCTGTTCCAGTTCATGTCCCTGAATTCATTCCTCCATTCTGGTTTATCCTGTGCAGTCACTTCGATATTATTGACAAAATCCAGCCTAGAAATTATCAACATTTAATTTAAGGCTTGTGTGTGTGTGTGTGTGTGTGTGTGTGTGTGTGTGTGTGTGTGTGTGTGTGTGTTTGTGTGTGACTTCTTTACCTGTGCGGAAAATAAGTAATTAGTTTGTATGCCTGAATAGGGTTAACAGATTCAGATTCACTATACTGCATTGAATCAGAACACACTGGGTTGAAAGAAGAAAATGGAACATAAACTACATAGAGAAGAGAAGCAGAGAAGGAAATGACAAGGATGAATTTTGACTGGTGTGACTACTCGCGATGACAAACTAGAGGACGACCTCGTGTTTTATATGATGGCTAGAACGGTAATATAATAGAGACGGACTGTATATTAGTCTATGCACACATCAGAAACATCTGCACCTTCAAGCTGGTTGTGCTGAATACTTGATCAAACAGAATTAAATTCTCTGTAATTTCACGAATTTCGGCGAATTTGAAATTATGTCAGCACGGTTCATTTTGTGCTGGCATGTTGTTTAACGTTCAAAGCTTATGTTCCATTATCCAAACGATTGTAATGATTTATGTTTATGATACATCGCGTTCGTTAAGTATCATAACACTTTTTTTAGATCCCTATAGTACGATTTTTCTTACAGATCATTTACGCTGCTTATCATTGGTTTTTCAAGCCCAGTTCTCTACTTTGCCTGGAATCTATCACGTTGTTAAGGGAGCAGTTCTAGCAGAGAATCTTGAAAAAATGTGATTTTTGAATTTCGAAACACATTTGGTATCAAATTAAAGATTAATCAATATCCTACACGTTTCTGTATAGATTTTAAAAATCAGACAAGTACTATCCGAGTAATGATGGCTCAAAGATGGTCAGGTCTTTCTGGTCTTGAAAGAAAAAAAAAAATCAGAAATTCGTGTTTTCACACATACACATATATTTAGCGACAATGCGAGCCTCCCTAACAATTTTCTTACAATGAACGATTCTTGTACGGAACAATCAAAATGGCGGCCCTTGTAGAAGAATGTTTACATTTTGTTTGTTCTGAAATCATTTGTACAAGTGATATTCTAAACAATGTCAAGTGATAAAAAGTATTGTAAAATTCAAGGAAGCGAAAGTTTCACTGGAATAGATTTATGAGTGCTACAAAGAGATGCAGAGAATTAGTTTTAAATCATACTATTGAGAACGACAAAAATGTAAAAATTGACATTCCTACACGTAATCTGTGGATATTTTAATTGTTATGTAGTAGTAATAATAGTGGAACCAGTACCAAAGTTGCCACATTCACAGTGCCACGCCCACTCACAGTCGGTCATCGATAAAAATCAAGGACCAGTATGGCATTGATGAAGTTCCAGATACAGATTTAGAAGAATGTGATGAGGCAAACACTTATCCTAAATGTGACAGTAAGGGCTACAGGATTGTTGACCTGGAAATTCTATGTCACCAGATTTCATCACAGCTGGTTTGTGCATTTTGTTACAACCAAGTCAGACTTACTGAACATGAAAGACAAGGACTTGGTAGTCAATTTGAATTTGTGTGCAGCAACCACAATTGTAAAAGACAGGCCATTTTTCATTCCAACTGTCAAATAAGTGTCAACTACAGCAGCAGCTTACAAGTACACTCAGTCAACAGGCAATCTGTTGCTATTTGCTGTGCAGGAAGTGACTGTTCGGACTTGCAAACATTTCGTAGAATAATGAATTTTCTGCCGTCTGTCTAGAAGTGCACACATAAACTAATAAATGATAGGATATAAAGTGCTTGAAGATGGTGACATAGACAGCTTTAAAACAATTTCTGATTCAAAGCCATACGGTGATACGTCTGTTATGAAGATAGAATGGGTCAGGCACGTGCAAAAAAAAAAAAAAAATAGGTACCCGACTTCGCAATATAAAGAATTTTTGGCGGAAGGGAAAGAAACTGTTAGATGAGAAGAATATTGGTGGAGAGGGAAGGCTTACAGACACACAAAGTGACTCTATTCAGAAATATTATGGGAATGCAATCAGAGGTAATACGAATGACTTGGAAGGAATGCGAGAAGCTGTTTGGGCGATATATTTTCACAAACTCTCCACTGATCAAAAGCCGGTTCACAATCTCTGCAAAATTATTTGGTTCCCATATAAAATAGCTGTTGCTACCAACACAGAAAAGGATTATAAACAAAAAAATTCCCTGCCTGCAGCAGTTAAGGATGTCATCAAGCTAGTTTTCAGAGATCTCTCGAACCCTGACCTGTTGAGAAAATGTCTAGATGGCTACACCCAGAACGCTAACGAGTCAGTCAACAGCACAGTTTCGCGACATTGCCCCAAACACAAGTACCGTGGATTATAGTAGCTGTTAATATTGCAGTTGGCATTGCAGTGAACATTTTCAATGATGGAGATAAGACCTAGAAGCACCCCTGGTGACAATGCAACTATTGTGTGGACGTTTCACGTCAGAATTTTTCATCTCTACTGACACGTTACGGCTAAAAAACTCTCAGAAGAAAGCAACAGAAGCATCATTGGAAGCGAGATTTGCCAGAAGGAGAAAGCGACTTGGATTAGAGGAGGTACAAGCTCAATCCGAAGGTTTTCCTTACTTGACAGGGAGTCACTGAGTTAAAAATCTACAATATTTTCTAAAACAAATTAACAACGTTTGTTGTAAAATTTTACATTTTTAAAAACTTATCCTAGTATAACTTTCTCAGATTTCAACTAATATGTATGAAATTTTGCATGCTTGTTCACATTATATCTGGTTGTAGCCTATTCTAAGGGAATTTCAATATCATGATTGTGTAAAATTTTATGTAATTTAAAATTTGTAATTTTCCACACACAAAAAGAGGAATATTTCAGGTAGCTTTACATAAAATCTATTAAATGTGTACTGTTTTCCATAGTCCGGGCTATAGTAACATCATTTTTGTATGTGCAGTTTAATTTTGAAGGAATTTGGCTGCACCATTTCCCTAAAAATATTTCCAAAGTAACATCTACATTTTGCATTTTAAAAAAATAAATTTTTAACTTAAAAATTTTTTTATCTCACATGTATATATTGAATTCTAAAGATGATTATTTTATATGATAGCCTGATCATAAGGTCATTATGTCTAAATATTTGAGAGTCCTATCTTTAAAACTGAATTTTGTATGATTTTTTTTTCTAAAGCCACTGATTCCCTGCTAGAACTGCTAGGCGGTCATTCTTTATTACACTGAATATTTGTGGTTTTTCCATGTTGTTGATGTCTATGATATTTTTAAGCACTTTATCGTTGTGTCTATTAATTGGTAACAACTATGTGGATCATATACCCACATCAAATATGGCCATCAGATACAAACAAGGTAATCTACTGTTATCCGAAGACCAGCAAAAGCTACAATGAGCAGAACATTTCAAAGAAATATTAAATAGCCTTTCATTGTTCTCAATCTGGATGAAGAAATTACTATTTACAATGGAAGAGATCAAATCAGCTATTAAAACTTTTTTTTTAACTTGAAAAATAACAAAGCTATTAGTGATGATATCTCAGTAGAAATTATTAAAGTAACAGATGAGAATAATTTACAGCGATTATCGCAATCTGGCAAAACGAAAATCCCCACCCCAACAGTGAAAAGATAGTGTAATTTTCAAACTGCCTAAAATGGTGATTCGTCTGATTGTAACAACTGGCGTGGCATACCCCTACTTTCAGTGCTAGGAAAACTCGTGTGTAGCTTGTTACTGGAAAGATTGAAACGGTTGCACGAACTCTGTTGCACCTGCGAGGATCCATAAATACTGGAACTCGATGCCAAGAGATAAGCTCTATGGCATAGCAGTCGACTGGGTCATGTGCAAATGCACAAACAACAAAAATACGATGTAGTAATGATATAGTGCTTTTGAGTTCAACGCACCCAGATATTCGAGAGAAAACAAACCCTCTCCAAGGTAGATAATAAAATAGGTCCCTGACAAGGACAGAACGGTCTCCAAATTAAAACCGCAAAAAACAAAAATTATTGACTTTACTAATAGTTCAGACGGCATCAAACTAAATGATCACATTCTTGAAAATGTCACCTGCTTTACACACATAGGAAGTAAGATCACGTCTATAAAGGACAGCGCTAGAAATATCATATAAAATCGCACTGCCATAAAGTGCCTTTACCAAACAGTCAAACGGCTGGAAGTCAAAGACATTCAGCAACTAAACAAAACTTGAGATCATCCAATCGTGTGGATTCCAGTGCTAACTTATGGATGAGAGAGCTAGAAAGCAACAATAGCTTGCTTTACAACAACAACAACAACAATAAAAAAGACAGTTTTGAAAACAAATGTCTTGGAAGAAATCTCAAATGGACAGATTTCAGATTCAATAAGACAATTGACCAAGAAAATGTATCTAATATTATGAGAAAGCGCCGCTGGAACTACATTGACCACGCACTCAGAATTAATAAGACAAGACTTGCCAATCAAGTCCTCATATGGACACCGGAAGGGAAAAGAACAACAGTGGAGTCCAAGAGAGACTGCGTAAAACCATCATTAGGAAACGCTAAACCATGGGCTAACAAACATCGAAGACATAGAGCTATGACCTCTGCCCTAAGCGCGCTCTAGATCCAAGGGCAAATACTAACTAATAATTGGTAATAATGTATACATAGATAACATTGTGTGCATACTCATCGTAGTTTCTAAATGGTAGCGTTACTGACGACAAAATTATGAATGACTGTGAAAGCCACAAATGTATGTTTACTTGTCTTGCTAAATCGATCAATCTACATGTAAATGACTACACGTAATCTTTGAATAATTGTACACATGCTTAAATTACTCTTCGCATCTGAGATTTAACTGCAATAATTTGTCCAGTACCGAACCAGAGAAAAGATTGTGGAGAGAGAAGTTCAGGTTACACTCACAGTTAATATGACGAACACAACGGAGGGCAATGAAACTGGTAGGTATAATCTATGTTCTGGTTAAACTGATTAGTTTTATGTTAATATTTTCGTATCTGTCATTTGGGGTCTTTTCTTTCTGTCCATAACAGTTATTTGTTTACCTGTCGCAGTGTATTTTTCACACTTCGAAGTAAAACAAACCAAAGATTTTGTCAGCTAGTCACTTTTCTCAAACATAAGAAAGTCCTGACCAGCACAAAGAAATACCTCACATACCGCACAAGTCGTTCTCTTGT
>CAJHNH020000893.1:103940-220881 GCA_905116865.2 Candidula unifasciata
CTTTTTTCGATGATCTTAGCATACATTTCCCAGTGTGACTGAGAAGTGATATTCCTCTGTAATTAGTACATTCCCTCTTACTTCTTTTATTTTTCCACAGCGGGACAATGACAGCAGTTTGCCAATCTGATGGTGTTTCTTGATTTTCCCATGCCACCTGAAATATTCTCTTTAACCATATTGCTCCCGTTTCTCCTGCTGCCTTGATGGCCTCAGCTGGTAGATCATCAATACCTGTCGCCTTTAGTCTAGGCGCGGTTCGAATGGCATATTTTACCTCATCCAATAATATACCTGGTTCTAGTTCCTCTGCTGTTAGTTCCGAGTTGTTTTTATTTTCTTCCCTGCTTTTATCTGTTTTATTGCAGCTAAGTAATGCTTCAAAGTAATTACTCCACCTTGCTAAGATTTTAGTAGGTTCTATTAAAGGTTGGCCAACTTCATCATTTATAATTTCTGTTGGGTTGTATTCTTCATTCCTGTTTCTCATGCCTTTGATTTTTTTGTAGTAGTTTTTCACTGCTGATCTTTCTTCTTCAGCCAGCTTGCTTCCAAACTTTTCCCATGAATCTCTTTTTGCTTTTCTGATAGTTCTATTTACTTCTCTTCTAATTTTCCTGTATGTTATGTAATCCTCTTCTGTTCTGCTCCTCAACCAAATGCCATAAGCTTTCTTTTTACTGCTCACAATACTTCTTATTTCTTCAGACCACCATGTTGAGAGCTTACGCCCTATGTTACCTTTCCTTTTAGTTCCACATATTTCTTGTGCTATTTTCATAGTGGTGTCTCTGAAATTCAACCATTCTGTATTTACCCCAAGAGTGTTTTGTGGAAGCTGTTCATAATTTTCCTTTAATTTTTGCTGAAACGCCCGCCTGTTTTCTTCACACTCTAGTTCTTTCCATTTTATTATGTCACTTTTATTACATTTCTTTTTGGTTTGATAACTTATCTTGATTTTTCTGTCAAGGATCACCATCCTATGATCTGTATCTAAACTCAAGTTTGGTATAACTCTCGCATCTGTAACTTGATGAAAGTCTCTTTTTCTCGTCAAGATGTAATCAATCTGACTCTTGGTATCTGGATCATTCCATTTATACCATGTAAAAACTTGTGAAGCTCTATGTTGAAAAAAGGTGTTGGTAATAACAAGGTCATGTTGTGTACATATATCCAACAGTCTTTCGCCATTTTCATTTCTAATGCTGTTGTCTCCATAATTGCCTAGGTATCTTGTGAATGTTCTTCTGTCTCGTCCTGTCTTACCGTTAAAATCACCCATCACGATCAGTTTCTCGTTATTATCTATCTTACAAATTTCATCATCCAGGTTCTCAAAGAAATAATCTAAATCCTCTTCACTGTAATTTCCATTGCACGGAGCATATATCTGAAAAAACACCTCCGAACTATTTCCTACTTGTAATTTCAAACTTATATGCATTACTAGTTATAATTAATTGCAGTACGTATGATATGTTTGAATGCGTATATGTGTGACATGCTGGCGTGTGTAGGCATATGTGTGTATGTATGATTCTGTGTATGCATGGGTATATGTATGTATATGCATATGTATGTATGTATGTATGTATGTATGTATGTATGTATGTATGTATGTATGTATGTATGTATGTATGTATGTATGTATGTATGTATGTATGTATGTATGTATGTATGTATGTATGTATGTATGTATGTATGTATGTATGTATGTATGTATGTATGTATGTATGTATGTATGTATGTATGTATGTATGTATGTATGTATGTATGTATGTATGTATGTATGTATGTATGTATGTATGTATGTATGTATGTATGTATGTATGTATGTATGTATGTATGTATGTATGTATGTATGTATGTATGTATGTATGTATGTATGTATGTATGTATGTATGTATGTATGTATGTATGTATGTATGTATGTATGTATGTATGTATGTATGTATGTATGTATGTATGTATGTATGTATGTATGTATGTATGTATGTATGTATGTATGTATGTATGTATGTATGTATGTATGTATGTATGTATGTATGTATGTATGTATGTATGTATGTATGTATGTATGTATGTATGTATGTATGTATGTATGTATGTATGTATGTATGTATGTATGTATGTATGTATGTATGTATGTATGTATGTATGTATGTATGTATGTATGTATGTATGTATGTATGTATGTATGTATGTATGTATGTATGTATGTATGTATGTATGTATGTATGTATGTATGTATGTATGTGTGTATATTTTTATGTGAGTTTGTATGTATGTGAGTATGTATGTATGCATGTATGTATGCATGTATGTATGTATGTATGTATGTATGTATGTATGTATGTATGTATGTATGTATGTATGTATGTATGTATGTATGTATGTATGTATGTATGTATGTATGTATGTATGTATGTATGTATGTATGTATGTATGTATGTATGTATGTATGTATGTGTGTGTGTGTGTGTGTGTATGTATGTATGTATGTATGTATGTATGTATGTATGTATGTATGTATGTATGTATGTATGTATGTATGTATGTATGTATGTATGTATGTATGTATGTATGTATGTATGTATGTATGTATGTATGTATGTATGTATGTATGTATGTATGTATGTATGTATGTATGTATGTATGTATGTATGTATGTATGTATGTATGTATGTATGTATGTATGTATGTATGTATGTATGTATGTATGTATGTATGTATTTATGCATGCATGTATGTTTGTATGTATGTATGTATGTATGTGTGTGTATGTATGTGTGTGTGTATGTATGTATGTATGTATGTATTATGTGAGTTTGTATGTATGTATGCATGTATGTATGTATGTATGTATGTATGTATGTATGTATGTATGTATGTATGTATGTATGTATGTATGTATGTATGTATGTATGTATGTATGTATGTATGTATGTATGTATGTATGTATGTATGTATGTATGTATGTATGTATGTATGTATGTATGTATGTATGTATGTATGTATGTATGTATGTATGTATGTATGTATGTATGTATGTATGTATGTATGTATGTATGTATGTATGTATGTATGTATGTATGTGTGTGTGCATGTTCGTATGTATGTGGGTGTATGTGTGTACTTAGTGCCTATATTTTTGTGTGTAAGTGAGTCATTGGGCTTGTGTGTGTATGTGTGTGTGTGTGTGTGTGTGTTCGCGCGTGAGCGTGCGTACATATTTTACCAGCCATGCTTTTGTTTTTGACTTCATATATATAATATGCATATTATTACATGAATATAACATGCCTAATTGATGAAATACAACTGCTGTGTGAAAGATGGAAGTTTGGAAGGGCCGAATGTAAGACAGACCTGCGTGCCTAATTTGTAACCCTTTGAAAATAAAGTTTGTTCGTTTGTTCTATCTATCTATCTATCTATCTATCTATCTATCTATCTATCTATCTATCTATCTATCTATCTATCTATCTATCTATCTATCTATCTATCTATCTATCTATCTATCTATCTATCTATCTATCTATCTATCTATCTATCTATCTATCTGTCTGTCTGTCTGTCTATCTATCTATCTATCTGTCTGTCTGTCTGTCTGTCTGTCTGTCTGTCTGTCTGTCTGTCTGTCTGTCTGTCTGTCTGTCTGTCTGTCTGTCTGTCTGTCTGTCTGTCTGTCTGTCTGTCTGTCTGTCTGTCTGTCTGTCTGTCTGTCTGTCTGTCTGTCTGTCTGTCTGTCTGTCTGTCTGTCTGTCTGTCTGTCTGTCTGTCTGTCTGTCTGTCTGTCTTTCTATTTATCTATCTATATGTATGTCTGCTTGTCTGCGTGCCTGTCTGTCTGACTAGTATTATACTCAGTTTTATGAAAGTCACCTCGCTGTCACTGAGAGGAACAGTCTTTGTTTCAGTCAGAGTACGTCTCATCAGATGTGACTCCAGTTGCTCTTTGCCGACAGCGGATGTCCCTGATAGGAAAGGAAGAAGAAAAAAAGCTATCTATCTATCTATCTATCTATCTATCTATCTATCTATCTATCTATCTATCTATCTATCTATCTATCTATCTATCTATCTATCTATCTATCTATCTATCTATCTATCTATCTATCTTTCTATCTATCTATCTATCTATCTATCTATCTATCTATCTATCTATCTATCTATCTATCTATCTATCTATCTATCTATCTATCTATCTATCTATCTATCTATCTATCTATCTATCTATCTATCTATCTATCTATCTATCTATCTATCTATCTATCTATCTATCTATCTATCTATCTATCTATCTATCTATCTGTCTGTCTGTCTGTCTGTCTGTCTGTCCTGTCTGTCTGTCTGTCCTGTCTTTCTGTCTGTCTGTCTGTCTGTCTGTCTGTCTGTCTGTCTGTCTGTCTGTCTGTCTGTCTGTCTGTCTGTCTGTCTGTCTGTCTGTCTGTCTGTCTGTCTGTCTGTCTGTCTGTCTGTCTGTCTGTCTGTCTGTCTGTCTGTCTGTCTGTCTGTCTGTCTGTCTGTCTGTCTGTCTGTCTGTCTGTCTGTCTGTCTGTCTGTCTGTCTGTCTGTCTGTCTTTCTATTTATCTATCTATATGTATGTCTGCTTGTCTGCGTGCCTGTCTGTCTGACTAGTATTATACTCAGTTTTATGAAAGTCACCTCGCTGTCACTGAGAGGAACAGTCTTTGTTTCAGTCAGAGTACGTCTCATCAGATGTGACTCCAGTTGCTCTTTGCCGACAGCGGATGTCCCTGATAGGAAAGGAAGAAGAAAAAAAGCCTTTGGCAAACCGGAACTGATCCTTAAAGAACTTTTATCTTGGTTCTACTTATGTTCCGACAGAAATGCTCAGCGCGACAGAGGGCACCGTGTCAGCTCTTTGCTTCAGGTGCAGCCAGATCTTTACACTTTTGAATCTGTCCGGGATGTTCTTATTATTCGGCTTTAAAACCACATCTTTGTACCTTCTACATAATTGTTCACTATTAGATTGATTCAGCAGCGCCCATGAAGGTCAACTTACATTACAAACTCTCTTTCTCTTCTTCTACTTTTAATACCCCCCCACCCCCCCCCCCCGAATTAAAGCGTAGACTCTCAACCTACATACGCCAGATTGTTCTATCCTTGGCTATCGAATGCAGTTTTTCCAATGTGTTTGCCGTTAACTTCACTCTCTAGCTCACCTTTCAATTTTTGTGTGTGTTGTTTGTGTGTGTGTGTGTGTGTGTTGTTTGTGTGTGTGTCTATGTGTGTGTTGTTTGTGTGTGTGTGTGTGTGTGTTGTTTGTGTGTGTGTCTATGTGTGTGTTGTTTGTGTGTGTGTAGTCTTATTTTATGTCTACGCCTAGGTGGTTACAGCGCAAAGGCATTCGAGTTATACTGTTCTCAAGTCTTTTTTTTTTCTCCTTTTTCATTGGAACTTCTCTAGATCTCTCCCATGGCTCTACATTAGTATCATACTTACTTACTTACATACCATTTAGTTCCCTCTTTTCTGCGAAGACAATAGTTAATGAGTGCTTGTAGTTTATTGGTAATTGCCTTGTTTGTTCTGAATGTTTCCTCTTCATACAACAGTACACATTTGACATAAGAATAAACAAATTTAAGTTTCGTATTAGTTTAATTTTGTTTTTGACTTTCACCTTTTGTTTCGCTATTCTAAATGGCACTCTTATTAGTCTAGGACTCACAGCTTCCCATTCTTTTAGTGCCCTCTCTGCTTCTTTTGATAGCATCAGGCCACTCCTTGACTGTGGGGAGAATTTTCCCTTGCGTGTCTTTACAACAAAATAGTTTCCCCTGAACTTATAATACTTTTTTCCCGCCCCTGGTCCATGTAGTTTCACATTACTATAAAATATTAATCCTATACTTTTTCATTTCCTTTACTGCTAACATTATTTTTCCTGTACAGTATAAAATTATAACATTCTATGTGCCAGTTCTGCATATATTCTTAGGTGAAAGGAGGATACGTCGGCGATCCAACTGTCTCACTCAAAGATATACTTCGTAATAAAATATTCCTAATTATTTTTTTTAAACCATAATCAAGTCACCCTACAAACTATAACATACTATCGGCGATACTGCTTACTCAGGCTAAAAACAAATGTAGAAGACATATTGGGTGACTATTAAGCAGGTTTCTGACAGAAATGATTAACAACAGATCAGGTATAATAGCAAACAGCAGAGCAAATTAGGAATATAGAAGATATGTAATTTTTTTTTTTTTTTTGGGGGGGGGGGGGGGGGTGGGGGGGGGGGGGGGGGGGGGGGGCGATTATTAAAATGCATTTGATAGTGTACACAAAAAGAGTTTATGGAAATAAAATAAGGACTTTGGAAAGACGTTAATAACCATGACCAAACTATGTATGGAAGACACTTGTAATGTAGTAATATATAAGGGCAAAAAGTCAGACCCTTTTCAAATAAATAATCTCGTTTAAAGCCAGGTGATGCTCTTTCCCCACTTCTCTTCAACTTGGTCCTGCAGAAAAAAAAAAATTTAATTGAAAGAAGAGTGTATTTTCGGAGAACCTGGATTTGCCGATGTCAAGGACATGATTGAAGAAAATGAAATAGAGACGGTGAAACCCCTGATTCTCTTAAAAGAAGAAGCTCACAAAATGGGACTAGACACAAGTCAAGAAAGGACAGAAAAAAAATGACCATAACAAGAAATGTATATAAACTTCCATATCTGCTACTGTCAAAGTCTCTATCTCTCAAAACCAGCATCAAAATACATAAAACGTTGACAAGACCATGTGTTTTAAATGGCTTGGAGCACAACTGAAAGAGATAAAGCCTTATTACACATTTTCGAAAACAGAGTCTGACGAAAAATCGTTCGACCCATCATAAAGGCAAACTGCGGTGAAAGGAGAGTGAGATGCCTTATTGAAATTCATATTCTGTTCAAATCACTATTGACAACTAACATAAAAATAAACAGTGTACGCAATGGACCTGAATGGTCGTAGACCAATTAGACGATGGAGAGATAATAGACCTATCTAGACATACCTTTCAACACGGGGTGTCACTAAATGGAAAGAGAAGGCTAACCAGGAAGATGAACTGAGGCAGCTGATATCTGCATCACTAAACCTCAATGGCTCAGAATTTTGTGGGTCACCTATCGGTCATACTAGTGCAAACAATACACAGTCCCAAAACTGCCCAAGACTCTGTCATCCACCCCTCTACTGAAATGTTACTTCCTGATAACAGATGTACATGTAACTTTTTTTATAGTTTGTAGTCAGGTATCAACAAACTGGTATGAGAGGTCAGTACAGTTGTGTCATAAAGTCTATATTGTCAACAATCAGTTAACTGAGATGTCTTCTATCATGAATCAGTCACAATAGAACAAAGCATCGACACATTTCAATGGATATGCACACATGTCAGGTCAACACTTCCCTTGTATGTACAAATGATGTCAGTACCTGATACAAGCACGTCATTATTTCTAACACCTTCAAATTATACAGGTAATGTCTTAAACATATTGTGGGTGGACGATCATCCTGTCCGGGACCCACTGAACCTAAATCAACTCCCGACTGAGTTAAACATTTCCGAAATCACTCGTAAGCAGCACAAGGGCACTGTGATTTACAAAAATGGTCGTCATGGACGTTACTCATTCCTTTTTGTCCATAGTTCTCTTGAAGGTTTCCGTCATCCAGTCGTACGATGTGTCTCAAAATGTAATGAGTCGCAGACCTACTTGGGATCTATCTTCCAGGAACCAGGCTAGCCATGAGCTGCAACGTTCTGCACAATTCGAGGCGACTGTTGAAGTCGTACGGATCTAAAGACAGTGTGTAATCTTTCACTAAAGACTTATTTGATCTAGCTGCACATTTTACATACACAAATAAATGAAGATACTTTTACTTAAAATTGTTCATTAATTGTCATGGTAATAAATGTTGTCAATGTAATCTTCCAATGCAGGTACTCGCCAGTTGGCATCGCTTTCTTGATTGCAGCCAAAATTGTGGGAATGGAGGATTTCACAGTTTTGCTAGGGAAGGTTGGCATGTACTTTATTACAGTCCTCATCGGACTGGCCATACACGGCTCCATCGTTCTTCCCTTCCTTTACTTCATCACTGTCAGGAAAAATCCATATACTTTCATTTATGGGATATCACAAGCCTTGGCCACAGCGTTTGGAACGTCATCCAGGTAAGGTGTCACTGCCACTGTTTTCTTGGCTACTTTGAATTCATTACTCCAATGTAATCAGGGATACCGTTGTAGAGCAAATAGCACGGGGCGCCTAAAATATTGTATTACATTTAATGAAAGTAGTAAAAGGGTAACCTATATAACATAATATCACAATTGTAAACATTATATTTACTTACATTCTTATTCTTTTCTTTCGTATCAGTTCAGATTTTCTTCTTCTTCTTTGCATTCACCGGCTGTAAACTCCGGTGGAAAGTTCTGGTTGTTCGTCCACTTCTGGACTGCAGTCCTGTTCCAGAACCTGAGTGTTGCGTGTGCATCTGTATCTAAATAAAAGGGCTCTCTGTTCTGCACTGTCTTGTGCCAGTCTTGACTCATTTCTGGACCAGCTGACTTACTGTCACTTCAGATAATTACCCTGGTCCCGTCCCCAGCTGTTTAATGATACTGTTGTTTCTTATCCTGTCTCTTCTTGTTACATTCGAGATTGGTTGTAGATATTTCATTAGGTTTTTTTTAACTAAACTCACCATCAGCATTTCAAGGCTTTGTTTATACAGACAAATTTAAGCTAAATTTTAATAAGCAAATTGAGAAAATGTATAAACATACTGAAAACATCTCATAATTTGATTATTGAGGCCGCTTAGCTAATCTACACATTTGATGGAGGCCAGACGAGAGGATTTCTTAAAGCGTCCTTAACCGCCAAATACTAGCACTGATGCACGTAGCATAATGAAAAGAGTTACCGGCTAATTTCCCGAATTGTGCAGGCAATTGTCAATGAAGAAAAGGCGACAAGGAAGAGATCCAGAAAGATGATATAAATGTCATGGTCTAGAATGTATGAAGGCCAAACACATCCTCAACGCAATATTTGCCATTTGATTATTTGTAACTGATCATCCTATCATTGACAGCTCAGCGACAATGCCTGTGACACTGAGGTGCCTGGAACACAACAATCACGTGGACACACGAGTTGCCTCGTTCGTCATCCCCGTGGGCGCCACCATTAACATGGATGGCACTGCACTGTACGAGGCAGTGGCGGCTCTCTTTATCGCCCAAGTCAACAACCGAGACATGAACTTTGGACAAATTATAACCATCAGGTAGGTACCGTAGCCTAGCCATCTCACAGAATAACAGCAGCATAAAGTGACGGCAACACTTATCTAACTGGTTTCTGTCATTTAATGTCGATAATTAACCAGAATTACAAACCTCAGATGATATACAAGATTGCTTCAAAAAGTTTCCTGAAAAGTTTACTCATTTTTGATTTTGTAGTCATGAATAGCTTTCAAAGTTTCAGAAATTGGTGGTTACTTTGATGAATGGACAGGGCAGACGTGATGATCTATTCTAGAACAGAAGTTTGTTTGTGTCTAGTGCCCATAGCATCGTCACAGTTAAAAATGTTATTGGCTGAGCAGCGCGCATATGGCAAATTGTGTGTTTTGCTTGAGAAGTCACTCTCATAAATACTAAATTTGCCTAATAAAGCATACAGTGATACCGAAAGAAAAAAAATCGCACAGTTTTTGAGTGGCACAAGCATTTCCGCAAAGGCAGTCTACCAGGCTATTCTTAACTATAATTCCATTCCCGAAAGCAGAATATTTAAACAAGAAATGTACGTTGCCCCCCTTCGTGGTCCAAGAGATGAAGTCAAAAGGACTTGTCCTGAAATATGGAGAAAAAACGGTGGGTCTTTGCTGCATGACAATTCAACATCGCATCGATCTATAGTGGTGAAGCAGTACCTCGCAAAGCATCATGTGACTGTCCTGGAACATCTTTCACATTCTCCCTACCCTACCCCTGCGACTATATGAGGCTAAGACGGCAGATATCATATACGTCAGTAGGACTACTCTAGCAGACCTTGCAATCCTATGCTAAATCTCTCATATCTCATGCAGACTATCGTGGTACAGTCACATAGTGATAAAAGAACACTATCTTCATTAATTCATTATTGCCATTAGACTTCATTTGTGGCTGACAAGTAAGGTAAAGATTCCTTTTCACGCCTTAAGCGCATCGGGATATGGGAAGAGCGTCCCATATTTTTACAGACCAATCGGCACTGGATGGGTAATGTGGTCAGCATAACGCTGGCCGTCTTTACTTCCCCAGAACATCCATCCTGGTACCCATTTTAGGCTTGGTCGACCTGCGACGCCCCTACCATGATAAAAATCCACGCAGCCAGCAGTGGGTTTCGATCGCAGTATGTTGGATTACGAGTCGAACTATTTGTGGCTGAGGTCTATAAATATATATAATTACTTGTCCCAGAATACAGTTATAATTGCAAAAAGCAAATTATCTTGTGGGGATTTTTGTGTAGGTGGAACTTACTGCCGTATAACAATGCTGGCACATGTCAAATCTAGTCCTGCCGACCGACAGTATACTGACACTTCTGTAGTATATGTGTAAGCTCTTGCTATCGTTTAGAGGTCATTAGAGGTTTCGAATTTGTTTCATTTATTCTGAGTGTTCTGACTGCTTACACGTGTACTACTAAAGTATCATGTTATTGCTATTCATCTAATAGGAAGAATACACCGATCATCTCCACCCTAACATTAAACAATTGGACCATAGGCATATTTATACATCAGTATTACAAATGCCTATTGAGTCATTGTCAGTAACACTCTTGGATACAGCCTGACAGGTTTAGGTGGCCCACTGGCAGTCAACGGTGTAATTATGGCACAGTTATTTCTCCTCCGGCCCTTCTTGTGCCCAACTGAAATCTTCAAGGAGGGTGTCATCTCTCTCTGCGGGACAAGGCAGGACCTTCCTAAGACGGTGAACAGGAGTCACCGTGTATAGGCAGTAAAGGCTGACGCAGCTACTAGCTCTAGAGCTATAAAAGACCACCAGCTCCAACGGGTCAGTTTTTACTTGAGATGTTCAAGCCTAACACACGGCATGCTCGGCAGGCAGTGGACTGATTTTAGGGCAATCATTGACTAGGGACCATCTTCATGTTTGTAACACATAAAAACAAACCGGGTAATATCCGCGCCTTGCCATATATTAATTAGCCGAAGAAAACCAGCGGTCAGGGTGTTTACTTCAACATGTTTAGACCCTCACTAGAAGCTAGAACCTCCACAAAACACTAAGAAGAAACCAACAACTATCCAATCATATTATATATTCCTTCAACTCGGGATTGTATCTTTTTATCCGAAGCTGTTTTCTCATAAGACCTCATTCCTGATTTTATCACATTTGATCATTGCTGCCGATCACAGACATCCTATTTCCATAGTTACTCATTTTCTAGTATGAATTGCTGTGAGTGATCTTGACTGGCATTTAGCATGAAGTGAGAACAAATTTGTTTAATATTAGTTGTTTCTTTATGCTGATGGAGATTGTCTCATGTGGTAATAGGTTAACTGATGGCATAAAATGACGAATTCCTGGTGTTTGGGTAGACCTCTACTAACGTTTTCTATTTTAAGATAGTATTATGTTTAGCGGACGTTGTTTAACACTTTGCACCAGATGTTAATTAACTTCCAGTCACATGACAGATCGATGCAGCCTACAATTAGTAGTAGGAATTTTCATAGAAATTGAAAAAAAATGTAGCACACCTGAAATTGTATATTAGCACCCCCCCCCCCCCCCCCCCCCCAAATATTTTTTTTTTTTTTAAATTAAACTATGGCAGATAAAAGTTTTGAACATCGGCTACTAGTGCAGGGGTTTGCTCTATTCATGCTTGGGTTGCCTGCCCTTCTATTCCTTTGAATATTTTCTCCTGGTCATACAAGAGTGTCAGTAAATGAATAGGCAGACACACTAGCTGATTCTGCACAAATGAACCCTGCATTTATGCATTACAAGCTAGATATGGGCCCTTTGAAACACATTAACAGTGAGGACACTCACATAGATATTATGGTCTGGAAAGAATGGTACAGCTAGGACGGACCAGAGATCTGATCGATACTCTACACACAGATAAAAGGCAAGACAGACATAAATCAAACTGGTTTTGGAACCATTAGACCTGGAACATTTGGCTGGCAGCTGAAAATAAAGCCGGGGAGACTATGGGAATGTTCCGCGTGTTGTGGTGCTAGGTCTTAGCTCAATACTAAACACGTATCTTTGACGATGCGCTGACCATCACTGCACTCAACGCACACAGATACAAACAGACTACCAAACATTTACATGAAGCCGTGGGCGTTATTCTTGAGTGCACTAGTGATACCTTTCGCCAGTCGAGAAAACGCCACTTAAACTTTCACACTGTGGATAACAGAATCAAAACATCCAGGACCAACTGTGAAGACAAGCCAGTGACCGCCGTTCACGAGGAATTGTTCAAACTTAAAAAGAATCGATTTGAAAGAGGTAAATCGTGAATCTGTTCTGCCAAGGATGCCTTCCAATAAGTCTGCCGTATTACATAATAAACATGGATAAATAACGAGTGCAGCTACCTGTTGCTCTTCTTGGTTAAATAGGCGCAGTGGTCGAAACGCTGGTTAAAGAACACACTGATGAAGACGATACTGTAGTTTATACAGATTCATCAGCGCTTGGGCCGAGCAGATTGTATGTGTTCACGGTAAGCTCGTGGGGTGGTGGGGGAGGGGGACACTATTTAGGAGACAAGTGCCTTTACCGTTACAACAAACAGCCTAACAATGGGAACTATTGAAGCCACTGGCATAGCTGGGCAAATAACAATGTATGCATGCGTGCACACTGATTGACTTGAAGAACATGCTTAAGAAATTTAAGAGAGCGTCCATCAGATAAGATACTGTCTCATTTAATGCGCCGTGACTGACGTGTCAAACTGTTGTATTTATGCCGTGCAATGCAGGTGTTCGAGACAACGAGCTTGCAAACATCTGCTGGACACGGCGGTTACTATGGCCTGTCCCGCTCTGGACAGGAGCGATGACGTTAGTGCTGTGGAGAGACACGTACCTAAAAACATTATAGCAAACATGACTCTATATTCATGTCTAGGCTAGTGACTATGGCTGTGCAGTCTGGAGCTGCCAGAAAAAAAATTTCGCTCAGACAAAATATATTTGCAAAATCTGTCCATAATAACTCTTATCATTCGTTTTGCTGCAAGCACAAGCAGCTTCGGCTCCACCTTATCAGCCAATCATCAGATAGTATTGATACCTGCACAATACTGTATATGCTGGTCCCTTGGAGGATAGGCAGAGCGAGAGGACTTCTCCGCAATTGTCATCAGATATTGATACCTGCACAATACAGTACCTGCTGGTCCCTTTGAGGATAGGCAGAGCGAGAGGACTTCTCCGCAATTATCACCAGATAGGACTGAAACTTACATAACACAATACAAAGTATTTGCCAGAGCGAGAGGCCTTCTCCGCAAGCACCATGTCTCGGAAAAACAAACCTAACGGAAAGCGCAACGGACAGAGGAAACAGCCCACTGACAGATCTACCCGATCTAACTCGGAGGCCAGGAAGACGCAGACAGATACTACCGAACCACAGGAAGACGCCCCTACTACCAGTGAGGCCCTGAGTGACGTCCCAGCGTCACCTGAACCAACACAGCCAAGTCCACAAACATCTCCAGATCGACGAAAGACAGGCAGCTATGAATTTCCTGCCACAATATTTCTACGACAGACCAAACGGGCCGGACAGCAATCACTACACTGGCAACGCTAACATTGATCAATATGCTAGAGATCATGTTAGGCAAGAGGGCAGTCGCAAAGATTAGGAGAACTCGAGAAGGAGTGATAGCTTCACTAAACAGAACCAACCGCACCTCAGACATGCTGGATGACATCCAACACGACGGCAAGAAAGAACTCCGACTATCCGAGGAGATAACTGTAACGGCCACCATCTTCCAGAATGTAAGACGCTGGGAGATCCGAAGAGTCAACCTGCAATGGAGCAACGATGAAATTCTGCAACAAATAAGGAAAGAAAACCCCAATGTCAACATCAACCAAGCAGAGAGACTGGGCTCAAAACGGCATCCATTGCCAGTGGCGGTGATAACATCGGAAGGAGAAAACATCCCGGATAAAGTCTACCTAGATCAAAGAATGCAAAGACCAGAGCAATACGTGCCACAGGTGATCCAGTGCTCTCGTTGCCAAAAAGCATGGCACTCCCGGGCCACTTGTGTGAGCGAACATGAAGTATGCCGATACTGTTCACAACACCATGCCTTCAACAATTGCCCACTGGCAAAGCTGGACACAGACTTTAAGTCACCCAATACGAACAGAAAGTGCGCCAACTGCTACGGCCAGCACAGCACCAGGTACCTGGGGTGCCCCTATCTGCAACAATGTAGAGAAATTGCAACCACGGCCATACGGGATAAGATTCCATACCATGAGGCCCGCAGAAGACACGAAGCAACCCAAGGCATAACTGCAGCCATTACCACCAAATTGAGCAACGAGGTGGCTCAACTCAAAAGTGACATCCAAGCTCTCAGAGACGAGAAAGACGCATCCAAAACCCAACGAGATGAAGACAGAGATGAAATAACAGGCCTGAGAGCTATAATGCAGGCGACTCTTGACACCCAGAAACGGATGACAGCAGAGATGACGAAATTCAAGGAGGACATCATGAATGCACTGGCCACTATCCAGACACAAAAGGAACAACCAACTAAGGCAAGGGAAGACGAGGCGGTCATCAAGGATCTGCGGGATAACCAACAACTTCTCGCGAAAGAAGTCGCAATGATCAAGAAGGCACTGGCTGAAACAGAGGAAAAGTTACGAAGAGCATACGAAGAAAACAACAGACTTAACAAGGAACTGCAAGCAACCAACAGAGTGATGGAAGAAAGAGAGAAAGCACGGAAAGAGGCAACAAGAAGGCAGCAAATACAGGGAGCCGAGACCCAGAAAAAGCCGCATCAAACACCAGATAAGAAAACTCAGGCATCGCTGATGAAACAGTTTCCGTTGGCAACAGTTGACCAAATTAACGAACGCATCATGGAGATGGAGGACCCGAACTTCTATAACTCAGAACTGCAGGATGATGATGTTTTTTGGTCATCACCAGAGGAACCACATCGACAGCCAAAATTTGAAGTCAAACGAGGTCGACACCGTTACCCCAAACACTAATACCAGATATGACACAACCAAGGCCAAATTACCGAAAAACCCTATGTAGGAGCAGTACTTTACAACAAGGATACGAGAAAATCACCAAATAATACCAGACCTCAGCAGTATAGCCATCAGTACCTGCCCAAGTCAATCGACCGCCGGTCCTTATTAGGATAGGCAATCTACTTTCCCCGGAAACAACAAACAGCCAAGGAAAACCACAATAAATCGATCCAACATCCAATCATCTTGAGCGCAGCACAGGGCCAGCCAGATTACAAAAACAACAGCAAGAGCGGAAACCACAACAAACAGAAAGTGACAATATTGAACACAATCCAGAATCAAATAAGATCGCGACCAGAAAACGTCACCACAAATATAGCTGAAAGGAAAGTGAGCAGAAATGTGAACGGACCTAGCTGAAAGTGGTCAAAGAAAGAGAATTTGAATTTGAATTTTGCTGCAAGAATACACAGGAACATATCGGAGAGCCCATGGATCTGTACGCATTTTCCCCATTTTTGTGTAGCTATTTCATTTTAAGGTATTTAAAAAAAAAAGTATGGCAAATGGTGTACATTACGCCTGTCAACTGATGTTGATGAAATATTGTAAGTGGGAGCTCATTATTTCAGTGCACAATCTCTAACCAGTGGTTAATAATATAACTTATCTAAGCTGGCTGTGTTTGTTAATTTAGTGTTTTAAAAACGTCCCATTTTAGTTGTCAATTCATTATTATGCCAGTATAAATTTTTTAATTGTTCTCGGGACTTTAAAAGATTTCAAATTATCCCCCCGCCCCCACCTTTTCATTTTTTCCTCGTGACGTTCAACGCCTACAATCCCTGGCGGAAAGGTCTGGTGGTTCTTCCACTTCTTGACTTTGGTTCTGTTCAAGAATTTGAGTTTTGCTTGTACTTCCGTTTTACAGATCTGACTTCTTTAAATGCAGGCAGATGCACTCCGACTTCACCCGTTTGAAATAATCAGTGCAGCTTCAAGCAAATCACGTGGTGTATGAAATAATGTCTGACCAGCTGGTAGAAGGACTTTAGATTTGGTCTTGGTCATTTTTGATGTTTTATATATACAAATGCCTTGCATTTACATCAAGAGACTCCACATATCTATAGTTCTCTGAAGATTATGGCAACTACAAACACAATTAATTCATTTCATTTACGGCAAATGTTCTATTCGTGCATTTCTGCTGGAATGGTTTTAAGTTATTACGTCGAAACGAGGAGGAATCGATTTTTGAAGACGGAAAATCGGAGGCTTTCTTCAGAACTAAACAAACAACGATGAATGTTTGAAAGCCATTCAATGGAGGCTGGTTGGGGAAATGAAGGCACTGTAAGTTGAGTTCTTTTTCAACATCGTGTAGGGATCGATTCGAAGGATGGGATGCAGCGAACATATTTCATTATATCTTTAACTATGCCTGCTGCTTGACAGTTAATGAGATTCGTCTACTCTGTGCTTTATAAAGGAAGCAGGCTTAACTTGGCGCTAATGGAAGACATAAAAAAGGCTTTGTCGTCAGAATATAAGATCGCATTTAAGATGAATAAGCTCTGAACATGTTCAATGTTTTGTTCTTTAAAGGTCATGAATAGTTTCCTGTTTGTACGTAACACTGATGTAGCACTAACAAATATTCCCTAGAACAGTAGATCTCAACCTTCCTAATGTCCTTTATTACAGTTCCCTATGATGTAAAATTGCTACTTCATAAAATCAGCTAATATGTGTTTTTCGATGATCTTAGGTGACTCAAGGGTCATTCCCACATGGGGTCACAATCCACAGGTTAAGACAGTAATCTGATCCGTCAGGAGGATATTTTAAAAAGGGTGGTGGCAGTGGGGCATGATTCACAATTATCTCGATCACGACTTTTACCCTCGAATGTTAATGTCCCAGTAATGGAGACACAAGCACTGATATTCAGTGATACGGTTTGTGCAAAAAGGTCTCAGTGTTTATGTTTGCTACAGATGGTTTGGGAGAGAACATGGGAGGGGAGGAAAAGGAGGGAGGTGAACGTCTGTTTTCTGATGTACACATCATTAGGAGAAATAATCTGGTTTATCTATTTTCACATACAGTATCCTAGTGGCTAATTCTTTTTTTTTTTTTTTTAGAGCAACGATCTGTGCAATCTGCTTATTCCTGTCATTAAGCTCTAGTGAACTTATTTGTTGTGATTGCATAGTCAGTATTAAATCTATCTATCTATCTATCTATCTATCTATCTATCTATCTATCTATCTATCTATCTATCTATCTATCTATCTATCTATCTATCTATCTATCTATCTATCTATCTATCTATCTATCTATCTATCTATCTATCTATCTATCTATCTATCTATCTATCTATCTATCTATCTATCTATCTATCTATCTATCTATCTATCTATCTATCTATCTATCTATCTATCTATCTATCTATCTATCTATCTATCTATCTATCTATCTATCTATCTATCTATCTATCTATCTATCTATCTATCTATCTATCTATCTATCTATCTATCTATCTATCTATCTATCTATCTATCTATCTATCTATCTTTCTATCTATCTATCTATCTGTCTGTCTGTCTGTCTGTCTGTCTGTCTGTCTGTCTGTCTGTCTGTCTGTCTGTCTGTCTGTCTGTCTGTCTGTCTGTCTGTCTGTCTGTCTGTCTGTCTGTCTGTCTGTCTGTCTGTCTGTCTGTCTGTCTGTCTGTCTGTCTGTCTGTCTGTCTGTCTGTCTGTCTGTCTGTCTATCTATCTGTCTATCTATCTGTCTATCTATCTGTCTATCTGTCTGTCTATCTGTCTGTCTATCTGTCTGTCTATCTGTCTGTCTATCTATCTATCTATCTATCTATCTATCTATCTATCTATCTATCTATCTATCTATCTATCTATCTATCTATCTATCTATCTATCTATCTATCTATCTATCTATCTATCTATCTATCTATCTATCTATCTATCTATCTATCTATCTATCTATCTATCTGTCTATCTATCTATCTATCTATCTATCTATCTATCTATCTATCTATCTATCTATCTATCTATCTATCTATCTATCTATCTATCTATCTATCTATCTATCTATCTATCTATCTATCTATCTATCTATCTATCTATCTATCTATCTATCTATCTATCTATCTATCTATCTATCTATCTATCTATCTATCTATCTATCTATCTATCTATCTATCTATCTATCTATCTATCTATCTATCTATCTATCTATCTATCTATCTATCTATCTATCTATCTATCTATCTATCTATCTATCTATCTATCTATCTATCTATCTATCTATCTATCTATCTATCTATCTATCTATCTGTCTGTCTGTCTGTCTGTCTGTCTGTCTGTTTGTCTGTCTGTTTGTCTGTTTGTCTGTCTGTCTGTCTGTCTGTCCATCCATATATATGAATGTCTGTCTGTGTCACAAGACAGATTTAAACTTTTTTCTGAGCTGCACGCCATAAGGATGGACCAACCTAAAAACGGTAGTGAAGTTTATTTTAAAAAAAATAATTAACTACATAAAATTAAGCGGCAGAAAGATGTGAATGAACTACGACAGAGCTCCAAACCAGTTGAATCCTCCTGCCAGCATCACAGTTTGGGACGAGGCAAACGTTATTATAGGAAAGCATAAATAGCTAGGACCAGTCTAAAGACGGGAGGAATACAAAATGGACTGACAAGCTGCAGTCGGCAGAAACCGTGCTGGCGACCTGAAAACAGCCAGACATGCAGTTCTAGTTGCAGATTGCAGAGAAAGGCTTTTCACCTGCACTGCCAATATTACAGCTTGTGTGGGTAAGAGAATTTAGATATATGTATCTAACTGTGGATTTCCTAATACGGTTATGTGAGAAACAATTTCTAGCAGTAGAAAAGAAGTGGGCGACAAACATGGCAACCGCAGGAAGGACAGCAGACAACATGAATGTATGCAAACGGTAGCTGGAGTTCGTCTATGACAATAGCAAAACACTGTCACCATAACCTTTCCTGCTAATGGCGTAACTTGAATTGTTTAACATAACGTGCAGCACGCTTTGATTTAGGTTGATAGTGTTGCACCCATGATTAAAAATCATATTCAGTATATCCTGTCCCTCAGCTGCGTATCGACAAAGAATCTGCAAGGACAGGCCTAATCAGTGTTCGTCCGTCAATTGTCTGGTCACCCACCTTAAGCACACTGTCTTAAATTTTAATCGATTATGCATTAAGTAGTATGCTGAACCACGTCTGACTCTATTTATAGTCCTAACAGCTAATCACGTTACATTATAGCACAGTGGCCGTCGATTAGGGCGTTGCATTCTGTGACATCTTATTGTGCCTACAAAGTTCTGTGTTCTGAATGTATTCGTACTACAAATCGACAAGCGGATATTGTGAAGTGGATATACACGATTTTCAAACTTTGCTGTGTTAGATTGTAGCAATTTAAATTTACGGGAGACAGTCGTGTTATGATGTGTGTGTTTAATCCAGTAAGCAGTCTGGATTTGTTTTTAGCTGGCATGAATATTCTTTTTTCTCTTTGAATGTGCAAATCTTACTTTTGGGGAAACTACAAACAAGTAATTTAGAAGCCAGATGTAAAGAATATTGAAAGTTGTTAGGTGCAAACTATCTTGTGTCGGTTAAACAAATTTTGGAAGCAGAAAAGATTAAAAGAAATTGAAGATTTACTCCATTTTATATCTGACATCATCTGTTTCTGGAAACTTTGTAGTTCCCAAATTCGCAGAGGCTGTGAGCACAGTGGATGATGAATGCCATCATGTTTGTGAAGATGTCGTCCAGTCTGACGTAGACACAGTATTTTTCCACATTGATCGCAATGACTGTGAGTTTTCTGAGTGTTGAAGGCACAGAGGAAGCATTGTTTTAAATTGCTCGATTTGTCTCTGTTAAGATTAGTAGAACATGTCAGGGCGTTTCATGTCAGATTTTGCTACAAATGGACAAAACATGAACTGTTGATGTTGAGGCAGATTTCACCCATGGGTATATCGAGCTAATGGATCGACGAGGTTCAAAGTACCAGTCTAAGTCGATTACACTGTTGATTTATTTGTCTTACGCTGCTGTGCAGAGGTTCACATCACCAGAACTAGAAGATAAATTTATGTCCTGTAAACAGCACAAGAAGCTACTTATGTGGATTGTTACATGCAGTGTTGGGAAATACTGTGCTGACGAAATGAATGGTGTGTGGTCTAATGTATATCCAGTCAGGTGTTATTTCAAAAGCACTATTTCTTCTGTGTAATGTATTTTTGAACAATTACCCCCTAAACAATTCCAGGAACTGAATTCATCTAACAAGAGGAAATTTACACATCAAATTGCTTCAATAAAGAGAATGAATTCCAGAGAAATTTGACTAAAAAGCTCAACAAAATGGGAAAGAGGAAAACGTGCACAAAACAACACAACGTCGTAACGTTTCGGCCAGGCAGCCTTTTTCAAACACAAGTGAAATAAACAAATGAGGAATGGAGAGTATGTAGATCTCTAAGGGGTGACGTGAGCGACGTTTAAAAAATGTGATGCGGAATAAATGAAATAAAATAAAATAAACGATGGCTAAAAAATATAGTCACAATACTGGGAATAAAAGAAATGCAAGTGTTAATGATACATAAATGATATTGATAAGAAATAGAATATGGTAATAATATGAAATAAAATAAAATAATTAAAATTTAAAATGTGATAAGATTAGAACTATTTAGATGAAGGTATGTTGGATATTGATACCTCTTGGACTAAGAACGCCAAGGCTGTGGATAAGGCGATTTTCCAAAGCGAGGCGGGTAGTATGATCGCCAGAGCAAGATTTTAATGCTGTGACAGATATGTCATCTTTACCGCTGTGGTCAGGGCTATTAAAATGAAGAGGGATTGGTTTGAGTGTCTTCTTGTCGATATCAGAGAGGTGTTCCCGGAAACGATCAGCTAGCCTCCTGCCAGTCTCCCCAATGTATGCCTTGCTGCATCGTTTGCAGATAATTGCATAAATTACGTTGCGTGATTGCAAGTAAAAGGTTCCCTAATTTGAAAAGAACCATTAGGGAAACTGACCGAAGAAGTCTGGACAACGAAAGGACATGTTTTGCAGGTGCTATGTGAGCACTGAGTAGTCCCAAGAGGAAGTGCTGTATGGATCTGTGGGAGTCGGCTTCGGACAAGTATGTCTTTAAGGTTGTTTCAATAAAGAGAGAATTTTGTCATCTCTCATCTAAAACCCAGGAACATGTCTCTATCTATACAGTGCAGAGGAGATATATTAGTAGTGCTATAGTATTGTTATGTAAATTATATATATATATATATATATATATATATATATATATATATATATATATATATATATATATATATATATATATAAACATCTCATATGCTAACCAGTGTTCTTGTGATGTACTGTTTAATCTTTCCTTGAAGCTCTCTAGGGCCATCTATTCCGAGCATGTTTTCAGCTGTCATTAGCTAATTGCAGTGTATCATGCATTAGTGGTGGAAAGGGAGGGGGCCTTTGGAGTTTTTTTTTTTTTTTTTGCTGTATAGAAAATAATGTTAAAATAATCCGTATTTATAGCAGCATGGATGATAATATATATATATATATATATATATATATATATATATTCTAATAGACCACTTATTTATCTTCAGAAAGATAATTATTTCAATAAAACATTTTACAAATTAATGAAACTGAAGTTTAATGTTTATATAAATGTACTAAATAAAAACTGCGAACACAGAGCGGCCTCCCAATGTTTCACAAAACAGGAATTCCCGTTAAGCTGATTGGACTATAAATAGCCTAAGACGGAGGTGCTGAATGATATGAGCACCCTATTGCAGCTGCTACAGAGTCAACTATTAGTCATCTGTCACCCCTATTCATCTTCTTTACTCGCTACACGAATGTGTCTGTTGCAGTTTCAGCAGGACCACCAGATCGGTTTTCATTTACAATTTTAGAGTGTCGTAAAGAAAAAAAAAAGGTTTACCTCTCTATGTACCGCTTTATGGTTTGGTTTGGTTTATACCACGGGAAAACATCATGGCACAAAGGAGGTAACCCATAAGTTCTCTGTTCTTCTTCTAACTCAAGCCTGAGTCCAAAGAATCTCAGCGCAGTGCTCGAACTCTGTAGCACCGGCAATGTTCCTAAAATACTTTGGGTAGATTTACGGGATATACATTCGTCAGCATAAACAGGAAGCATTTCCTTATGAATATCTTTTGCAAGCAGCCCTCACCCCCTCCTCTTCACCCACACACATACTAACAAAAATTACACAACAACATTTTGTTCTTTCAAGGTACACTCGCAGGCAAAGTCGCCAGTTTGTTTCTGTGTTGCGAATGCGCATGCAACACCAGGAGCCACCTAACAAGACATCAAGTTTAATTTTGCTGTCACCTAATGACAACTTTAGAAACCACCAGCTGCATTTTCTTGAAATCCCATAACCATTTGTGACCTACTTATTGACTTCCCCTCGTAGCTATGTACCTAGTACTGTTACGTACATTCATGTAGGTAGGTAGATAGGAATTATATATGTATGTTATATGTGGGTTTTTTTTTTTTTTTTGTCTGCCAGTCACCCCCCCCCTCTCTCTCTCTCTCTCTCTCTCTCTCTCTCTCTCTCTCTCTCTCTCTCTCTCTCTCTCTCTCTCTCTCTCTCGCTCTCTCTCTCACGCGCGCGCACCGCTAAATCTCCACCTTTTTTATCTTTCCTTTTTACAGTATGTAGATTCAGGCTGAACTCTGAAATCAGTATAAGGTAATGTACTAAATGTCGCCATATATCTTCAAGCATTCACTGGAAAAGATTTACAATAAATGATTTAAATATGTGTGTGCGCGCACGCGTGTGTCTATGTGTGTGTGAGAGAGAGAGAGAGAGAAAGAGAGAGAGAGAGAGAGAGAGAGAGAGAGAGAGAGAGAGAGAGAGAGAGAGAAGGGAAAGCAGCCGCCTCTCACTTTATTATACAGAAACGACGTAACGATACCTGACGAGATCCATCGTGATGCCGCGCAAACCTTAATAAGGTTATGTCTGCAGAAACATGGACGGGTAATTTCACAGGAACAACAGCGCCCTTTTGATTATAATCTGGCTGGAAATTGTCACAAGTGGAGAAGATATCAACCAGACCACCATCAAACGGGAGCCGTGGTGGAACAGGGCCTAGACACTTGCAAGTTGGTTCCATGAACTTGGATCCAGCTCACATAGGGATAGGATTTTCATAATTGGTCCAGGTTCCCAGTGCAGGCTAACATCAGTACTGACAGTTCAGTGATATGAAAGAGGACGCTGTAGTTAATACTACCAAATTTTTTTTTTAGTATCTACTTATGTGGGAAATGTGAACTTAGTTTCATAATTCTCTTTTTCTTCTTCTTCTTCTTCTTCTTCTTCTTCTTCTTCTTCTTCTTCTTCTTCTTCTTCTTCTTCTTCTTCTTCTACTGCTTCTTCTTCTTTTTCTTCACGTTTTGTATGCACGCCTGTTTTACAGATCAGGCTTCCTTCCATGCAGACTGCATGCTTATTGCCTCCCACACAAATGCACCTCGAGTTTGAAGAAAAAATCTTTAATTTTGGGATTGTTACGACATTCTTGTTAGTGGGTAATGTGTCTATTCTTCTCTCCCTCTCCCTCCCTCCACGCTACTTCCACCCCCACTCCCCTCCCCCCACACACACACACACACAGGGAGAATACCGAGTTTTATTTCGTCGAATGTTAGGAAGGCGATGATGAAGTCCTTATTGTAAATTTGCCAACTGAAACTATAGCTAACAAATGCTTGGATTGGCTTGCAGTTCTAATAGGCATAGAATATTCTCTCTCTCTCTCTCTCTCTCTCTCTCCCCACCCCCTTCCTCCCTCTCTTTCTCTCTCTCATTTTTCTCTCTCTCTCTCTCTCTCTCTCTCTCTCTCTCTCTCTCTCTCTCTCTCTCTGATTATTTTACTGTGTATTCCTCTTTGCCATTTTCCCAATCTGTCCCTGAATGATTATATATTTATATTATGTACATCAGGAGATTATGCCGGCTACGTTTGCAACAAACATATGTATCACTTCTTGGCCCTCGACAAATATTACGGCCTACAAATACAAAAAAGCCCTAAACAAATAAAAAGCATTTATCAAGCCCTGTTTTTAGGTCTCGACTCTAGTACAAGGCAGCTTGGTCATTTTGGCAAGGGACACTTCTTACAAATTTGATTAAGACTCACTCTTCTCGCCCGAGTTCCTAGTTGGCCAGGGAATGCCTCCATGTTATTCCAAAGCTCCCTAAATCGAATTCAGTTTTTTCCTTACTGGCTATTCTAGTTGTTCTGCTTTGTAATGACATTAAGTTAGCCGACAATCAACAAGGACTGTTTCTCCCAACAGACAAATCGAAGTCAATTTTCTTTTTTCCTGGTTTTGAAACAGAGTACACACTTTACACAGACCATCAGTAATTCTGCTAGACTGATTTTCTTTACTTAGATGTACAACATGCCAGCCTTATAATAGTAATCATCAGCTTGGCCAGCTGGTGTAGTCGATCACGATCATTTTTATCCTTTTCATTAAAGAATACATTATAGTTTAGCTTTGTTTTAATATTCGCATGCTTCGACACTGAGTTACATGATCGCCTGAGCTAAAACTTCTGTAAGGAACAATTACTCACATGTATTCCTGAATACTTGACTGAGTTTAAGTAGATAGCATCTTCAGTCAGTAAAACAGATAGGGAGGAGCGTTAAAAAAGGACAAAGCTCTTAGTGATTTACCTGACATTACTGAATGTTGTCACTAACAAGTCTTCAATAGCTTACCTGAACGACGACTATATAGAATCTAAGTTGGTCAATGACTTTGCTGTTTAGACGGCCACTGAAAACATCACAGCAGCCTCCTGTCCGCTTTAAAGGTCAGTGGCAAAAGTAGAGAATTCGACAAAGGATTGGGATCTAAAGCTTTTATGTACTTTTTCGTCTTTCATATGATAGTGTTATAATGTGTTAAAGAGGTGCCAAAAAAAAAAAAAAAAACACTACGCATTAAGGTCATAGATAAAGTTCACTATTTCTTAAGCTCAAATCAATCAATCAGTTAGCATGATCTTTACAGGATGTCATTTTCATCACAGCACGCCTGATCGTCTCTCTTTCTCTAGCTTATTCTCTATCCTTGTGTGCTTGCATACTGAAGCACATGACCTACAAACCCTATAAAAAATTACCCACCAAAATCGCGGAAGCAGAAACAATTACCACATCATGCCCATTAGAGATAACCAAGGCAAACCGCTTACCACATAACACAAACAAAACATGCAGTGGAATAAACGTTTCTCTAACCTCTTGAACAGACCTTATACTGAACATCCCTCATATATTCAATCAGCCTCTGAGGAACTTGACATTATTATTAGACCACCAAGTAAACAAGAAACCCTTAAAGCTATCTACACTTTAAGGAACAACAAAGCACCAGGCAAAGACGAACTAAGAGCTAACTTCTCAAAGTAGATCCCAGCAAAACTGCTAGCATTCTAGAACCATTTTTCAAGGATATTTGCGGACAAGAAGAGTTTCCCGATGACTGGACTAAAGGAGCAAAAGTCCAAATCTCCCAAAAATGCGATTTAACAAACTGCAACAATTAGTGAAGAATTACTCTACAATCAGCTCCAAGCAAAATTTTGTAAAGTCATCATAATGCGGCTCGAAAAGGGAGTGGTAGATAGATGTCTACGAGTGAAACAAGCAGGATTAAAAAAGAGCAGAGGAACAGACGAGCATATCTTTACCCTACGAAACATTTTAGAACAATGCACTGAATGGCAGAGAAGTGTATATATATATATATATATATATATATATATATATATATATATATATATATATATATATACACACACACATTCATTATTTTGTGGATTTTGAGGAATCTTTTCACAGCGTCCGTAGAGACAGTATCTGAGAAATGTTACGATATTATGGAATACCGGAAAAGACAGTCAACATAATTTCTCTCTTCTACAAAATCTTTTCCTGCAGTATAAAAACTACAGTACATCTTTCCCATTAAAAACAGTAAGAAAGGGATGTGGTATGTCATCCCTCCTCTTCAAGCCTATAAATGATTGATATTAAAAAACACAGTAAACAAGACATTGAGAGGCACACGATGCACTCCATACAACATGCTTGAGGTCCTTGATTTTGCAGATGATATAGCACATAAACATGAACATATACAAGAGAAAAGTAACAGACCTAACATGGTGAGACTGAGAATAAATACAAGGAAAACTAAGATCATGACAAACAGTCCAAATCAACAACCAGTGGCCATAATTAACCGAAAATTTGAAAATATATAACATTTCACATAACTTGGTAGTGTCCCTACTGCGAGGGACAGGGGAAGACATACGGTCAAGCCTGAACAAAGCTAGACCTGCTTTTGCAAGAATAAGGCAACTCTGGAAATCCAACAGTTACTGCAGAGGAACGAAACTCCGACTCGACAAGAGCATCTTTTTGCTATTTCTTGTTTATGGAGCAGAATGCTGGAGAATGACCAAAGGGGATGCACACAATATCTCCACCTGCCACCACACATGTGTACGTAGATATATCAAAATTTGCTGGCCACACACAATCTTACACCAAACTACATCAAGTCACAAAGAAACTCTAGACAGTATGATAACCACAGATGATGGCAATTGGGGGGGGGGGGGGGGGGAGGGGGAGGGGCTAAAAAACAACATGGGGACGAACGATGGAAACTGACTGACGATTGCACAGGACAGGAAAGCATGGAAAGTCCTCTCTGAAGCCCCATGTGCCACACGGCATAAATAGAATTGACGATGAATGATGATTTGCTTGCATTGCTAACGCATCTTGATTGTTCTGTATCCGCTTTGGCGGAGGTCGGCTTCTGCATGATTTTTCGGAAATGGTACCATACATCACCGTTCTCTCCAGATGATAATGGCTTCTGATATGCCCAACATGTCTAGACTTTTAAAAGAGGATGCTGTTTATCAGCCTGTTTTCCTTGATGTCCTTGTCATGCAAGATGATTGTCTTCTTCTTGGTCTACGGTATTCTAAGAATTTTTCTGTAGCATTTCGGTTTAAAAGCTCCGATTTTCTTCTTAAAAGACAAAGTGACAGATAGTTCATGACTTACATCCATAAATGGCAATAAAAAAAATGCATGATCCCAACATGTCTACTTCAACTTGCTGCAGCGGCTATGCTTGAACAGCACAAAAGCTAGATATTTTTGTAAAGGCAATGTGTTGCTCATGCTGCATGATCCCTTAATCAGCCCGCCTTGTTTACTAAAAAAGAAAAGGTAACACTAGTACGTTTGAAACAAAACATGCTGCATAAGCTGCTGGATCAGAACAACAATTGTCTGTATGTCCTAAAAAACCAAACACCAACCATGGCTATGGGTCAAGTCTGTGCGGTCATAACTGTTTATAGATTGAATTTTCTCGTTCTAGCATGAGTAAGTTAATATCCTCCCTATAAAAACTTCTCTGAACGAAGTCGTCTGCACAATACAGACTGGTAGGATTGGTTACGACGCCCAATATTCTTTGATAACAGAGACAATTCTAGCAACTAAACTGTCAAGGACACTCAGATAAGTCGAACACTAAAACAAATAATCTCACAGGAACAGTACATTTTCTCTATTCACACACAAAAATAATGTTCCTTATTTTAATTCACCCAATATTAAAGATCTACCCTCTTTGTTTGGGTGAAGTTTCACTAGACACCAGGCTCTTTACACTTGAGCAGGTAAGCCTTTTATGAACTACGCTTCAGTCTCATGGGGTGAAGAAACGAAAACGAACTTGTGAAACCTATTAGGGTTTAAATATATGGACTTACAAATAACACATGGAGCAAAAAGAATAAACCCCGTGGACAATATTAATTTGAAGAACTCTACAACGAGGGCACAGCAGAAGTCCACCGATCGTCAGCAGGTGTCCCTTTTCAAAATGTTTCGGCCCGTTTACCTCCTTTGATAATCTCGGGCGGGAGAGGGGAGGGGGGAGCAATGCGGGTCATGACCCCCAAACCTTTGACATCTCATGCTGCGCTCATCTTAGAAGACGTTATTGTTATTGCAACAAGGACTGAGGTTATGGTAACCGTGGCTGTGGACCAGAGTGACAAACGGACGGTTGGGTCATCGGACAGACTTTATCAGACAGACTTTAGCAGCTGGCAGTAGCACGGGCAGACGTTAATCAGATAACATTTGGCTTAAGGAATTTAAAAGTTCTTTTCTGCTATGGGCTCTGACCATTTTTTTTTTTTTTTAAGGCTCATCCCCCCAGGTTGTCCTTTTGTGTCCACAGCCAGTTTGAATCTCTATAACCAGCTTCACCCTTTTGCCCCACTGCCCAGTTGATTGTATGTGGAGTTGGTGAGGAACCCTCTTTCGCCCATCTCGACGATGAAGAAAGGACTAAACCTTTCCTTTTTTTTTTAATTCTAGAGGCCTTTAAAACCTTCGTAGAGCCATAGATTTTAAGTGGAACAATATTTGAGACCAAATTAAAATCACTTTGCAAGAGAAATGTTCATGCGACATACAAATATAAATATTGGCATAACAATTTCTCAAGCTTTCATACTAGAATTATGAATTAACTGTCAATTATATTATCAGTACGATGTCAGAGGTCCCATTAATATTCTCCAAAAGAGAAAAGACGATAAAGAACAAAGAGGTTTTGCACTTTATATACTCAGGAATCAGTATCCCTCCAATATTTGGACACGTGTGTTTATATACGGTTTTGGTAAAGAAGCCAAGAGTAGACGCCAATACTCCAGTTTAGCCACACACACACACACACACACACATACACACACAAAGTAAGAGTAAGTAAATTTTCTAGGATTGGATTGGATTTTTTACCCCACCAGGACATCACACAAGCGATAAACACCCGATGACACAAAGTGCCACCATGCGGATGAGGATCACCGTGGAGAGGTCCCAGAAACCGCGTTCAGACATTTGGCCATAATGATGACCTGCCTATATTGCGGCCCCTGGCAAAAGCCAGAGTGGGGCTTCAAATAACAAAAAATAACGTCCTAAGAAGGACGAAAAGCAATAATAGTAAATTTTCTAGGATTGGATTGGATTTTTTACCCCACCAGGACATCACACAAGCGATAAACACCCGATGACACAAAGTGCCACCATGCGGATGAGGATCACCGTGGAGAGGTCCCAGAAACCGCGTTCAGATATTTGGCCATAATGATGACCTGCCTATATTGCGGCCCCTGGCAAAAGCCAGAGTGGGGCTTCCAATAACAAAAAATAACGTCCTAAGAAGGACGTAAGGAATTATGCATGTAAATTTTCTACTCAACAGGCAATTACTCAGTGACATTAGACACACAGGAAATTAAGACGTGAATGCCTGCTACGTTTCGTGTACAAGGTCTGACAATTAAGTAATGAGACTAATTCCATAAAAATTAAAAGAATCAACATTGAAGATATAACCTCTGTTTTTTTTAAGTAAGCCTCTTGTGCATTAATACAGCAAGTAGCATGATCTAACAAACACTGGAACGACTTCTGTAGTTCTTCTAGGTTATGGCCCTTAAAGTCGATGTTATGGCCCTTTGGATGCCCTCAATATCGTCAAAGAAGCGTCCGATGGCAACTTTAATTTTGGGAATAGAAAATAGTTACATGGCGACAAATCTGGGGAATAGGGTAGATGGTTGAGAACATGCATCTGTTTTTAAGTCAAAAATTCATATACAGCTCCCGCCCTTTGAGCCGGTGCATTGTCATGAAAAGAAACAAAGTGTGAATACAAACGGGCAAGCAACTTTTTTCTTGCCCAAATCTTCCACTAAAATTTTACCAATAGTCTCTGTATTAACACCAAATTCATCTGCCATCATCCTCACAGTCGAACAACTAGTTTCTTGTATCCGTTCTAGGAATTTCGCAACGAGTTCCTCATTAGAACAGAAATTGGGCGTCCAGGTCTAGTTGCATTAGTAATCATTTCCACACCACTTTTGAATCGTGAATACCAGCTGTGCACGAGATAAACAATTGTCACCATAAACTTGTCGCATCAATTTAACTGTTGCAATGGCGCTGTTTCTGAATTTTAGACGTAATTTAATGTAAGCTTTTTTGCTCCATGCTGATTACATAACAATGGCCCTCTGACTAGGTTAACAATATGGCGGCTTGCTTGTTGTCTTCCGTTTTCTCTCTCCCGCACCTCCATTTTCCACCATTCTCAAAAGCCTAAATACGCATTTCGTTTCGTAATACAGCCGATTATGTATAAATCTCCATCACTGTTTTGTATTTTTTTTTTCATGTTGCAATTTGTTGTTTAGAAGCTCCAGTCACAGCTGCATATTGGGCCCCGCTGATAAAGACTTTGGTGGAAACGTTCGGTTGTATTTGTGTCCGTCTTGTCCATTTCCTCCGTTGAGGTTTCTAGTCACATATTATGTTACTCAGCAATTCTCAACAGTCGTATTTCGTGTTTTTTAAGTGTTTCTATTACCATCTTTGCTATGTCATATCATAATTTTTGGCGTGTGTCAACAAACTGAAACAATAATGGTTTAATAATTGTTTTTCCTCAGTGTACATACCTTCCTCCCCCACCCCTCTCTTCCCTAACCCCCCCCCCCCCTACCCGTTGAATACACCAAACAAGGCTGCAAGGCGGTTTGGCTATATATAAAAAATATAGAATCTGAAACATATAACAAACATATATGTTTTCTCAATGTACCGGATGCATCCCCGTGTCCTCAGGCTCGCAAACACTCACCACAAGGGGTCTTTCACATTAGCGACATAAACAATGCCTGATAAGGTGCCAGTCTGCTGACTGTTGCTTACCCCCATAAAAAAAGCCCCACATGTCCATGTAGAAACCAGTACACTGCGGTAACTGACGTAAGATAAAATCGATGCCAACAAATTAGGAATACATAATCTACTTCAGTGAACATACATAAACACATGCAGGTAGCAAATCGAGTGTGTACCGAATGAAGCTCCATATTTGTTGACATAATCGCCTTAAAGATTGTTTGTCTGTGTGCACTGGAGATTTGCACTGTAGACTGCTGACTGTGTGCGCTGGAGATTTGCACTGTAGATTGCTGTCTGTGTGCACTGGAGATTTGCACTGCAAGAGTATCAAGCTGGCCGGTCATCAAAGACAGCTGAGCAGTGCCAGGTAATGATTCACTGGTGCATGAACGGAGACATGTACTTACACAGACACTGTCAAAGCTGCAGTATTCTACCGTCGAAGTCATTGCCACTATCATGTGCCTCAAAGTCTGCAGTTAAAAAAAATGTAAAAGAAAAATTAACTATGGCTTATACTGCTGCTGCTTCTATTCCGCCTCTTTTCGTTTTTTTAATCACATTTTCTGACATATATAGTTGCTTCACTTGTGTTATTATTGCCCTAGTATGCACATGATGAGATACAGCGAAATATTCTAGGTCAAAAGTGTGCAGGCTAATGTGTATGTTTTCTAGTAATGTTATTACGGAGTTTTTCAGATTGTGCAACATTGCACGATCTCTTGCAGGGTTCGTTATAATAATCATCATCAAGCACCTTAACTGACTGATGTACATGTACTAGTGTGTGTGTGTGTGTGTGTGTGTGTGTGTGCGACGTGAGATTAATGTCTGTAGCCGAAATGACCACTAAATATCTCACAATTAGCCTTTATGTTTGATAGTTCTGCATAAATGATATTTGCTAATGCCAGAATCCTTAGGGCTCTAATGGTTGAGACTTGGCTTCTGATGCTTGGAAACTGCAGATTCTGTTCGCTTTAACCGGAAGTTGTTAACTTTCGACGTTTTTATGTTTTAAATTTTTTACTCTGCAATTTTTGCTTTTTTTTTTTTTTTTTGCTTTTAACTTCAGTCATCCAAGGAAACGAGTGTATTGAAGCGATAAATCAGACAATTTTCAACATCAGTTTAGTCACATGACAGTTGTAATGCCATACACGAGTTGGCGAAACAAACAGTGAACAGCAAGAAATATAGCTACCTACTAGTTGTGTGGAAACATGTGCACTATGTTTAAACAACATTATTCTACTTCTGCAGCATCACAGCTACTGCGGCTTCAGTAGGCGCTGCTGGAGTACCTCAAGCCGGATTGGTTACCATGGTGATAGTTTTGGCTGCTGTGGGCCTTCCTATTGATGACGTCACGTTGATTTTGGTTGTTGACTGGTTCTTGTAAGTATCACCTGAAATAGCTTTTTGATGTGTAAATAATTTAGGCTTATATTTTGAACATCTGTGTTGTTATGTATGTTACATGTGCTTCTATCTTACATGGTTAATAACCTACTTCCTAACACTCCTCATGCTTGTAGACTAGAACTGTAGTGACATGTTAACACTTCAAAAAGGATGTAAATGTTGTGTCTTGCATATTATAAAAGCAGAATATTGTACAGAAATCGATTCATTTTTCTTGTGCAATTTCATCTATTAATTCAAAATTTTTAAAAGTGCACAGTTGGTTTGATAAATGTAAACTTTCCTACCGGCTTTCTTATGTTTCTTTAACTGTTTACAAACTTATGGGCTATATGCACGTATTTTTTACGGAAAGGGGGGGGGGGGGGGAAGAGGAGTTATACAACAATAAGCTGCATTGTCTTTTCACACATGGCAAACCTAGCCCAGGATTTGTTGGCTATTTGTTTTTTTGCTAGGCAGTTTTAGGTTCAGTGGTTGTCTGTTCCTTTTTATCGCTGATAATTTGTCGACACTAATTTACGATCACCTGGCACCAAATCTCCTTCATCTGACATGGCACCTTTACGTGTCGGAATTATGAAACGGTTGCTATGAAGAGTCCGCCAAAATGTATACAGTTTTTAGCAGAGAACAGAGTCATTTCAAGATTGATTTTCTTGAAGTTGGTTCGTACTCGGATACTAGGTTTAGCAGCTGCTCTCGTAGAGTATGTCAGTACCCACATGAATAGGAGAGCTGACACGTAAAAAACTTTCTACTATTTCTCAATTATTTTATTTTAGTTAGGATTCTTGCCTTCAATACCATCTTTCTGTCCAGTATTCCCTAGTGTGGCAGACCTTCAACTGGCCAGAAAGACATTGAATTTCTCCTGGAGATGCCTCAGCTGAGTGACTTTGTATATTATTGTTCCTACTTGTGACATTGTCTATTTATGCAATGTGCTGATTAAGGATTTCTCGAACACAACTTTTACTTGTAGTTTGTGACTACGATAATGTGAAGCTGACTAGTTAGTTCTTCCTTTCATTTGGTTTGATATCGTGTCATTAGAAACCAGCCGAACTGATAGCCCGTGGAAGATTAAAACAACAGGCGTAGCTATTTCCATAGGCATTTTGGCTAGTTGATCAACCAGTTAATGTTAGCTGCGTATCTTTTACAGGACCTTGCAGAACCAACCCCAGCACTTTTCTGCTGTTGTGGTTTTTCTAGGCAAGTTTACGTCCAGTAGTTTGCCATTGCTTTATCGACGGTCGGTTTTTCGATGCCATTGTCGAAACCGACGAAGGACGCAAGGACCGCGGTTTGGATCGAACTCAGCATCCCATCATCACGAAGCGAGTTCGCAACGCCTAAGCCACAGATGATCAGCCAGTACTTCACCGTAATAAAAAGTGTCTTTGCGTTAATGGTAACCACTTAAAGTATTTCGTTGAATTTAACAGTCAGGGATAATGTCTAAATCTCCCCTGCTATTTTTACGTACTTACCCACCTCACTCATTTTAATGCAGGTTGCTCTTTTCCTAAAATATGTACAAAAGGTTTTTCAGGTTCAGGTTTATGTAGATCACCTGTTAGCAGTAGTTAGTTCTATTTGTCGATAATATTTTCAAGACTTGGATCCATTACCCATTCCAGATAGGGTCCATATCAATCACAGGGAACTAGCATTTCCATTTCAAGCGCATCGATTGCAACTAAACATAGAATGTTTGCAGCTAAAGTAGCACACCTATCGCTGACATGTTGATGAAGGCACCACATGTCACAACCTTGCTGAATGTGCTCTTAAATGTCGCAGTTGCAGAATATTGAATTGACATACAATTTGATTTAGTAAATATTTATATCTCATTGGTTTGAATATTTTATTTGTACAACTCTTGGAAATGTCATAATATTATTATTAGTAATATAATAATTATTATTTTTATTATTATTATTTACAAACGGCACTAACATAAGATTAAATCAGAGAACAAACAGGATTCCTGAACAGACATTTATAGGAAAGCGTTTTCATATATGGGTGTGCACTGATAATTGTGCCCGTCAACTCTGGTTGTAAGCGTTTTCATATATGGGTGTGCACTGATAATTGTGCCCGTCAACTCTGGTTGTAAGCGTTTTCATATATGGGTGTGCACTGATAATTGTGCCCGTCAACTCTGGTTGTAAGCGTTTTCATATATGGGTGTGCACTGATAATTGTGCCCGTCAACTCTGGTTGTAAGCGTTTTCATATATGGGTGTGCACTGATAATTGTGCCCGTCAACTCTGGTTGTAAGCGTTTTCATATATGGGTGTGCACTGATAATTGTGCCCGTCAACTCTGGTTGTAATTAGTTAATCAATCCGCCAGTAAATAATTATACACAGTGTAATGTGAGGACTGGACCAGCTGTCTCATAAAGACAGTATCTAAACAGCTAGTAAAAACCGCCGACTGTACGCATATTAGTCACTGGCGAAATAACCATACAATGTTGATTAACACAAATAATATCAACAAAATAGTTTAAACAGCCTCACTAATTAGTCTTCCATCCATACCCCAGTTACTGGCAACATATTTTAAATTATTGGAATTCATAACGAAGCATGACATTCTCCCTGTTGTTTTAGTCTGCATATCTTTCACTGTGATATACATCTCTGCAATCATCTCTAGTGTTTTTTTTTTTTTTTAAGCGCTAGTCAGTCCTTTTAATGTTAAAACGGTTTATTGTCTGTAAAAACTCGCAATATTCCTTAATTATGCCCATTCCTGATTTAATAGTAAGCATCTCTCCTCCCTACTATTTATTGATCGTTATATTATTGTTAATACCCAAACACACCTACATATCAATTTAAAAACAAACGCACGCCAGAGCTCAAACACACACACACACACGTGTATTTAAAAAAGAAACCAGCCAGATATTGTCATTGACAATTGACACACGAACACCAGTTTTGCTATCAGATGTACAACGTGGACAGCTCACCTACACATTCCACAGAGAGAGAGAGAGAGAGAGAGAGAGAGAGAGAGAGAGAGAGAGAGAGAGAGAGAGAGAGAGAGAGAGGGAGGGAGAGAGAGAGAGAGAGGGTGAGAGAGAAACATGGCCTGAACTCATCTACTAGGCATATGGCAGCTGAGTACAAGAGTGCTCACAAAAACGGGTGGAAATAATTCTTAACCAGTTCTATTGCGCCTCGATTACAATCTGACCTTCTCGTGTCTTCCTTCGACAAGCAACACTGTGTTTTTCAAGTAACTTAATAATGCTCATAACCAACAATTCTGACAGCTTGGCATTTCTTCTGGATGGCGTTGCAATTTTCTTTGACTGACAAATCACCCAGCTAAAAAATTAGATTAGCCCGCATTAGCCCGCCGCTCCCATTGTATGACAGTTCGTAGCAAGCGGCCATAAATACTCATTGATGTGAGTCTGCCAGATCTTGCGTGTTGAGTGCAAGTATACTTAAAGAAACATAACAATCATTACGCTGGAGCAGAGAGAATGGTACTGCACGACACATATAGTTAAATAAACGCAGTTAAGTCGAGTTCAAAGGAGTGTTTGACCGAACACTTCAAAACGTTGGGCTTTCTTTTTGGGAGACCTGGATTCGAATCTTCAGTAACGATGTCAGGTTTTTTTTATGTCGGAGGCAAAAAAGAAAACCTCACCGGCACTGTCCGTGGCGACTACACTGTCCGTGGCGACTGCACTATCCATGCGGTCCTAAATTCTTAGGCTCAAAGACCTCCCTGCCTACACCACTAGAGGTGTAATAAAGGGCAGTAATGGCAGTTTGGGTAATGACACATCTGAGACACAGTTGCCCAGTGTCTGATTGTATGAGTGCACTCTAACCGCAGACGAGGAGACAGCGGTATCTTCAGACAACCAGTATTCAATGACTTATGTAACGTGGTTCACGCACATGCAAGTAGAAGACTGTAGTTGACGGAATATCATCAGTATGTTCTAACTGATCGGTAATTACCACGTGCAGGACCAGAATTTAAACAGTATGCAATTAGCCTCTGGTCTATATCCGCTATTGCTAATCGAAAGATAGCCTATAAATTAGGGATAGTTTGGCAATTAACAAGCTCTCCGAGCCTGTTAAAAAAATACCTTTGCTACAGACACTCGTAGGAAAAGGAGCAATTCTGGACAACCAGCAAGTCAAGTGGTGTGCGATGCACAAAGTGCAGGTTTGACGGTTGCTGTTAACCGCATTGCAAAAGATGGTAGCCAGACATACCCATTACTTGGTTTAGCACTAGATGTATCAAAACGACGACCCTTTATTGCTATTGGGAGTTTGGGATGACATCGTGTCTATTGTCACTTGCAGCATACATGAAGTAAAATTACAAAATATACGACCCAAGAGTGATAACTGGAGATGTCAGAGCTAAAGTCAGAAGTTAAAATACAGATGTTGAGAGAGCCTTATGGGGAAAAGAAGGAGCTGACACAGTGAATAGAAATGGAGAAAGGCTTGCTGAATTCTGTATGCAGTAAAATCTACTAATTAAAGGAACTATCTTTCACGTAAGAAAATTTACAAATTACCTTTTCATTCATCAGATGGAGTGACTTAGAATCAGACAGAAAACCTAGGCATAAACAAATATACAGGAAATTGTTTGATAGAAGCCGAGCTTAACAAGTGCAGATGATAGCAACGGTCATATTTTAAACGTGGAAAACTGAAACTGGAATTCAACGCAGCTACAAAACGATCATGCGCAACAAAGTAATAGATAGTCAAAGATTTCTCAATAAAAAGATAGGAGTTTAGTTCCAATTAGGTACAGGGAAATGCAGATTTGAGGCACAGACGAGGAGAAAGATCACAGCCTTGAGGACAAATGGAATGACATAAAGACTACACTTTTAGAAGCAGCAGTGAGTAGTAAACGACTAAAGAAAAGTGACTGACAACCTAGGATATGTAATGACACAAGGCATTGTATTCAATGAGAAGAAAGCTGCAGTTTGCTATATTCATTTAATCCTAAACCAACGAAACCAAAATCAGCATAAATAAGATAAAAGCAAGAAAGCTAAACAAACACAAAGTTGTGCAAGGCGAGATAAAAAGTATATTTTGATAATCTATCAAGAGAAAGACAGCATGCAGCTTTGAGTTTATACAGCAAAATACTATACAAAACTCTGAAACAATGAACTAGGACTTTCAAAGTGCGTGCTGGGGAAAAACAGTCATTTTCTTTCTCGACATTTCTTTCTCATTAAAAAAATTTGCAAAGCGCATAGCCCCTTCCTTATTAGGGTGAGGCTTCTCAATGTAAGATGCAACAGTTTGCCATGCTTCTAGCATTTCTCTTTTTTTTTCGCCAAAAGATTGTTGCTTTTCTGTTACCTTCTCCTCCTCTGACAAACTTTCCTCCAGAACTTCTTGCTGTGAAACTTAATGCAACTCCATAAGCTCTTGGGTGGTCAGCTCTTAGCTGCGCTATTCCACAAGCTCTTCGATATCACTGTTATCCACCTTCAATCCCATGATAGTGGCCAAAGACAAAATCTCGTTGACTACAGGTCCTACAGGTACTGTCTCGAACCCCTCAAGCTCACAAATCGACAACTCTCTCCGGCTAAAGCTAATTCCGAGCAAAAGTTAGGGTTCTCTTGGTAACCCCTTCCCCCGCCTTGTCGATCATCTTGAGGCAGGCAATGATGTGGAAGTGAGGTTGGTCCCTTCAGTCACCTGGAAACAATGCTCGAAGAGTGCTTTAGTGTAGAGCTTCTTAAAGTTAGAAATAACTTGCTGGTCCATGGGCTGGAATTACAGTCTGGTATTGGGAGGCAGAAACTGGATCTTGATGAACTTAAATTCTTCAGAAAGATCATCGTGTAGGCCTGGAGGATTCATGTACATATATCACAATATAACACACGTTTGAGAAAATGTGTGATCACAAGCGACACTACGATGTTACTGGAACAAGTGCTAAACACTGATGTAACATGCGCACAATTGGGGACTTCCCCTCTCCTTGCCACTCGTTATTCGAAAGGTCGTTCGTTAAGCAAGTCATTTTTTTTTTTACAATTTGTTTTGCTCGTTATGCGAGGTGCTCGTTAAGCGAGGTTCTACTGTAAGTTTTTATGTCAGACTGTAGAGCATACTAGGTTAAACCAAACCCCCTCCCCCCACCCCCAAAAGTCTGTAAGTATACCAATATTAAACAGTCTATAATAGCTCTAATTTAAAGTCAAAACGTTTTTGTCCTGTAATTTATTAGTATACTGCTTTTATTACTAAACACTAAACAATTTAATACAAATCCGGTTCATTGATTAATTTTAAACCTCAACTCATTTCTTTTTCACTTGCCCAGTAAAGTATTAGAATGCAGATTCAAGAATAAAAGAATAAAGAAGTGGAAGATGCACTTTATACACGACGTGGGAAAAACGGGAGAAGTAATCGATTAAGCAAAACAACTAAATACTTAATCAGATTGCGGAAAGATAATTACAATTCAGGGAAGTCGGCTTCCGAAGAATGTGTTTTTACAAGTACATGGCACGAAAAACGCATAGATTAAAAAGAAAAAGAAATATTTAATCTGTAGAAAAGTGAAATTAATTGGGAACAGAGAAGGGAACGAGGTTAATAATGAAGCGTAAGAACATTAAAGCTCCGGCTGTTTACAAATGCACTGATAATTACAGACTTTGCGATATACAACGGAAACATGAGATAAATAATAATCGGTGCTGCTCTGATAACAAATTCCAATATCCGACAAAGAAAACATAGCATTGTAAACTCTAAGACTGGTAAAAGTTTTTAAGAAACAGGAAAACACTCTCGTACTCGAACTCGTGAAACTAGACTTTTTGAATGTTAAATGTTGCATTTCGAATCGACATCACATCACTCGGGATACCCCCATAAGCGCTCATTCCCCATCTTCAGCAGCAAACAAAGAGTTAAAATTCCGATGGTACCAATATCTCTCTGACTGAATATCTGTCTCGCCTTTTCCCTCAGTGTCGGCTAAATCCCCTCGTAACTCCTCGCAGTGCTATTCTCCTCAGACCGTAATGATCCATCTGTGTCTCGGCACTGTTCACTCGCTCCCAAAGGGCCCTCACAACATCAAGCTTGTCATACATCATTTCACCACCAAGTGGTGCAGAACCGGCCGTTCTATCTCATGTTTATTTGCCAAACACCGGCATAACCTAGAAAACATATCCAAAGGATGCTAACTACCCAGGACCTTTGAAGTGATGCTTGCCACTCTGCACGGAGCGTGCGTGTCTCCGCCTTTCTCACCATGCTCTGTGAGTCAGTTACAATGACGGTATGTGTGTACAGCTGATTTTCAAGCCAACGGACGGCAGCAGTGACTGCCTCCACCTCCATTCTCAAACTAGACGTTGTGAAGACATATGCCAGTCTTTGTTGCACCAACCGACGTCAATGTGCTTTTGCTAGGAACTCCCATGCACTTCGACTGCCCCTCAACACAGAGCCATCTGTTTGGACAATCACATCACCTTGGCGGGAATTTTCACGAATCATTTGTTGACCTTCTGATTCTGCAGCACCAGCTGGCAAGTCCCTGGACTGACGTCCCAAAGTAATGAGAACCCTACGTCGGTCTGAAACCTGATCAGACACATAGACCAACTCCTCTCCTCGCCTAAAGTTATCAAGCCTGCACACATTTCCAGTTGTGTCTTCAGCTTGCGCCATCCAAGACCTCTCTCTTTTTAGTATGGTGACCCTTAGCTCTATCCAGGGCTTCATGCAGGGGGTGCTTCTTGTTTGCAGCTACTCTGAGATATGACTTTGCCTGCAGAACTTTGAGCCTATCTGCAGTAGAAGGCAATGCAAGTATATATCGCATACATACTACCGGGGTATCTCTTGTAGTTCTGTCACATACCGCTCGTGTCGCGTGCCTGATTTAAGGATTTCTCCTTAAGAACCAACAGCACTCTGAAATAAAATAATGTTGAGGCGTCGGCTCGTATTGGTCTAAGGGATATCCCGTGGCTAATATACTCTCAACTTATTTCAGGAGTAGGGCAACTCAAGTTCTGGCACTACAGAATATCTAATAATCCTAGGCGCAACTTGGCTGGACACCCCCACTACTATAAAAAGATAGCATCCAGGCTATGATAGTGTACTATCATAGCCATGTTAACACAGATGAAGATTATTAATTGAACATACATGTACTTTAGACAGCTAAGAACAATGAATGATTGACACTCCAGTCAATAGTGAAAACTTGGAAATACATGTAATAAGTTCAACATCAACATGATATATGACTCAAAGGGAGATAAAAAGCATTGGAATATTGCAAGATCAACACCGAAATTCCCTTGACGGACATTGAGGAAATTCTTAGAGGCAGTCTGACATCATCATGGTGATTTGGCTTGGACCTGTAAATATAGAACACGGCATTCCATAGAGTTCAAAACTTATCTGTTACTATTCCAGGTTGTAGTCACTGCACTTATCCGTTCACGATACTGGAACAGGCTGGCCTTCTGAGAATGTTCACTTTAATGGTTGATCTGGCAGACACAGTCACATATAGATCCAAATTTGAGCTGAACAAGCTCTTGAAGAGGGTGTTCTGGACCGAAGGTGGTCCTGATGGACTGGAACAACAGCCTTTCAGCCACTGGAACCCAATACGCTCCTGAAGAAAGCACACTGGTGTGAATGTCAGTTGCGTTGCCTGTAAGCAGATGCCTACACTTTGGCTCCCACCTTGCTGTTTGCCATAGTGATGGTTTGGTAGTGGGTAATTTGGTGGTTGGTGTTTTGGAAGTGGGCACTTTGGTGGTTGGTGCTTTTCTAGACTGCTGATTCACTGCCTGGCCTCCAAGAAGATATCATCCTGTATCAGGAAGGAACTGATAATTAGTAGTCATCTCAGAGGTTACATGATCAGCTCATGAGACAGCAGAAGTCTCCAAATTTCTCTCCGCCGGTCAGTCAGGAACATGGACAGGAGACAAGTACAACAGTGGAGAAGGGTAGACTCTCTCAAACATAGACAATCAACTCCCCACACCCACCTCTGCACTTGTAGATATACATCCCATCTCTCTCTCTCACATATTTTTTATACCACCCACCTTCTGCTCATCGCCCACACTGTTTTGTATGCTAAAAATAACCTCTGACGTCACAGCGCCTAGCTGGCTGAAGTGTGACCCAGTTAAATATGTCCGCTAATCGACACAAACTTGAAAACCAAGAACGGCCTAGTTCTGTGCTGTCACCCAGCTGAATCTTTCCTCCCTGCAGCAGCGGCTAACTTTACAGAGACATATATCATTGTACTCGTAAACTGTAATTAACTTACCCAAGCTTAGGAATCCTTCAACGATTAAACTGGTATTTTGAGTGCGCCAAGATTTAATCAGAGAGGTGAAATGCTTCTGCACACCTGGGAAGTCAGGCAAAGAATGACCCCGCATGATCTCGCTTGGCGTCTCTAGAAAAAAAAGTCATATATTAGTACGCCAAGGAGTAAAAAGGTTTCCAGGAATTCGGAATATTATTCCAGAAAATATACATCCCACAGTTGCAAGTTTGAAAATGTAGACTTTTCAAAACAACTAGAGGGTATAGAAATATCTATTCCACCAGATAGAGGTATATATCAAAATGAGGGACTATATACCCACCGGATAGGTTTAAATTTAAAATGTGACCTGCCCGCTAGGGGCGTCAACGTCACGACGAGTCTAGTGTGCAGGGTTTGGTTGATTCACTCCGTGACAACATCCTAGAATTACCCGCATGACTTCATTCTGTATGCGTTCAAGTTTCGTTAGCTGACTCTTTGATATGGTAAACATGCCAAGTCCATAATTTATCACCTATAGGATCACATGCTGGACTATTGTGAACAATATTCTTTCTTCCCTGTCCATTGCTGCCATAATCTTGAGAACATTAAGTCCTTTTTGGCATTTCACCGCAACTGCCTCAACATGATTCTTGAACGATATGCTTCTATCGAAAATGATACCCAGGCACCTGTCTGCTTACTCTTTTGATGTTACTGTTATTAACTGTGAGGTTTGGAACTTTAGCTTTTACAATTTTACTGTCCAGAGAGCACCACAAAACAGCTACTATTTCTGAGCTTATGACAGCGCCCATTTCTGCACACCAGTCAGGCACTTTGTCCAATGTTGCCTGTAGCTCGTGGGCTATCCGTTGCCTATCTCTCTCCTAGGTATATGCAAGAACATCATCGGCAAATGTCAATATTTTTCCAACACCTGGTGATTCAAGTTCTGCAATCCTGCTTGTATACACATTAAAGAGAACTTGTGAAATTTCATAACCCTGGGGTAGTTCCAAGGCGATTCGTGAAACTAGATGAAGCTAAAAACTGGCTAAAACGAAAAAATTCAAAAGACAAAAAATGGAAACTGCTGAAAAGTATGAAACTGATTAAAACTTTCCCCAAGTCTCTGGTAATGCTCTGCTTAAGGAAGAGCTGTTGAAATTGCTGATAATCACTTGCAGACAAAAATAAGGGTCATATCTCTTGATGTCGTTCCGCGGACTTGGCCATTATACTCTTTATCTACAACAAAGTACTCACGCATACTACTGGTTAAGATGTGTTGATCAAGAAGGTAAATTACTACTGTGTGTCACAGTTCAAGTGGTCAAGATACAACTTACAGAGGTGATTAACATTCAGAGGTACTCATCCATTGCAAATATGAGGTTATCAGTGAAATCAGTTCATGAAAAGGAAGGAGTAGGTCAGTATAGGGACTTGGTCAAGTATGCTGGCTGTGCTCTCTTGGTTGAAATGTGCCAACAGAATAGTAACAGTATTTGACTGATTCCCGCTGATAGACAGAAAACAAAACGTAGCTGCACATGTCTGTTGGTTAGAGTGCTGATTTACCAACTCAGTGGTCCTGGTTCAACGCCTATCCGTGACAGGATAAGTGTTTCTAAACATTACAGCTCAGCGGTAAACCGGCCTCATCATAGTCTTCTTCTCAAAGTCTATGTCGTGTGGCGATGGTAGTCATGGCTTTCCACGGCCTTCTGTCTCGAGTACTCTCAGTCAACTCTGACACAGATAATCCACCAAGCCATGATGTCAGACTGTTCAGCATATTTTTCTCGGTCTCCCCGTGCCTCTCCTTTCCTCCAACTTTTTTACTGTCACCATGTACTTCAGCGTTTTCCCTCTAAACACACAACTAAAGATAAGAATAAACTCACAGGGAGCAAGTACAACAGGGATCTACCAGTCATCAGTAGAAATTATCCTCGTCGACACACGTTTCGGCCCACTATTCCTAGAAGTATTCGGAGGTGGGCCCACCTGAGTTCATGACGCTCAGGGCTGGTTCCCCGCTGCACGGAATTACCGGATGGTGTTATACTTTCGGCCAGAGACAAGACGACTTGGTGGTTTCGAAGGAGGTACTGTGAGATAAGAAGCCGCCGCGACATTGTAATTAAAACAGTCCGCATGCCTGGACGACCGAGCGACAAGCTTATTTTGGTTTACCGGACACATGTTGGACTTTTATTAGCAGTTGGCAGAGGAACACTGGCAGACAATTCGGACACGATGGATTTCAAAGGGATGAGAAACTCTTTTCCGCTAGACACCCGAACCAGCTCACCGAGGCCCGTCCCCTACGTTGTTGCGCTGCGTCCAAAGCATGCTAGAGGCCCTTTCGGCCACCTCTCCCAGTTTTTTGAGTGTTCGTTTCCGTTCATTACCGCGCAATCCTAGTTCTTTCACCACATTGTAGAGCGAAGTGGAAACGAGGCCTCTCGCTCCCACTTCGACGGCAAATACCCGTACCGTGTAAGCCTCGTTTCTCCTCAAACCGGCTGCTAAATCACTGTACTTTTCGAGCTTGTACAAATGATTCTCCTCCATACGCGACTCAAACGGGACCGTCAACTCAATCAGGATGAGCTGCCGTTTTTGCGCTGAATGGAGAACGATGTCCGGTCGCAGGCCGGTTTTACGGATCAACTCGGGATACCGTTCATGGCCTGGCAGATCAACCGCCAGTAACCAGTCCATCGCAGAGTCTAGCACAGATGGAGCGAATGCGTTTTTGTTGACCTTACCAATTGGAACCTGCCCAGCCTTGAGGAAACAAATGGGGGCGATACTAGAACTGGCTCTGGCATTAGCCCTCATTCTAGCCTGGTCGACAACGGCTGCTAACTCTTTTAGCACCTTGTTGTGGCGCCAGGTATAACCGCCTTGACCTAGAGCTTTCCTGCACGCGGACAGGACGTGCTCAAGAGTTTGCTTCGATTTGCACAACGGACAAGTCGGATCGTTGGTCGCAGACCATTTAACCATGTTAACACCGGACGGTAATACATCGTACGCCGAACGAACGATAAAGCTCAGTCGCAGCGGGGTCATCCGCCAGATCTCACCCTATGTGAGTATTCTCGGCAATGCGCTCTCCAGGCTGACCCAATGGCCCTGCTGCGACTGCTGGGCTGCTTTCTGGACCCGAACCTCGTTTTCGTTGTCCCTCACCGTTTGTATCACCATGTCTCGGCGTTCTTTGGCTGAGGCCTTTGACCACCAATTGACTTTCCAGTGCCCTAGGCCTCGACGGTCGGTTTGTGTGTAACCCATAATCTCTCTCAATTTTAGTGCATTCTGAGCAGATTCTATCGCATCGAGGACTCTCCATTTGGTACCAGTCTTTAGAGCGGGCTGGACAGCGATGACATTTGGGTCTGAAGACTCGCGCAAGAGCATGGCGAGTCTTACCTTGCCGACTTTAAACTCTTCGGTTATCGATTTGAACGGAAGTACCAGCTTAGCCTGTTTACAATACAGAGCCACGTCGGTCAGACAAGGCGGTGCACCAATCCACTTTCTTAAGGCTGTGTTGATTTTCTTTTCCATGGCTTCCACTGCAGTCATCGTCACCTCGTAGACTAGCAGTGGCCATAGAAGCTGCGGAATCAACATGAATTGGAGACACCATACCTTGAATTTCCCGATCAGCCTGCATCGCTCGATCGCGAGCAGGCCTGTAGCCAGTGACTCATGTATTCGCCGGACCTCCGCTCTATCGGATAACTTCGAATCGTAAACGCGACCGAGACTCTTCACCGGTTCCTCCAGAACCGTAGGGATCTTGTTCCTTGCCACCGTAAAACTGGTTGCCACCACTCGACCCTTATTGATTGACAGACTCCTCGACTTCTGCGGTTTGAACTGCATACCGCTCCATTGGACCACCGCGTCCAATCTTTGCAGGATCGTGCGGGTAGACTCCTCGCTGCCCGTTATAATAGTCGTGTCATCCATAAAGGCACATAATGGTGGCATCCAGTGGTCCCCAATTTGAAGGCCCTGTCCGTAGCCGGCCGCCCCGTCTAACATGATCTGCATTGCCATGACAAACAGTATGGGTGAGATCGTACAGCCCATAGCTATCCTAATCTGCAACTCAGTCCACCTCGTGGTAAACGTCGAGGTAGAGAAGCGCAAAGCGAACTTGGAGAAATATTGCTCGACCATTTGACTGATCTGTGCCGGTACGTGAAACATGCGAAGGGCTCGCCACAGTAGCCTATGGGGGACTGCCCCGTAGGCGTTGGCTAAGTCCAACCATATAACGTGCAATTGAGTTCTCTCATGCTTGGCTCTCTGGATAGCCTCCAAAATCATGGTCGCGTGTTCAAGGCACCCAGGAACGCCTGGAACGCCACCCTTCTGAACACTCGTATCTATGTACTTGTTAGTCATCAGATACTGTGTGAGCCGGCGAGCCATGACTGAGAAGAATATCTTACCCTCGACATTCAACAGCGAGATGGGCCTGAATTGGGAAAGACTCTTCGAGTCCTGCTCTTTGGGAATGTAGACCCCATTTGCCTTTGACCACTCTGGACATATGTGGTTGCGGATCCACGCTTGTCTCAACAAGACGTGAAGCATTTTCAGGATTTTCGGGCAACGCTTGTAAAGAACGTACGGGACACCGTTCGGACCTGGGGCAGACTTGCCGCTGGCCTTTTTCACAACGTCCTCAACCTCAGACCAAAGGGGAGGTACCATTTTAAATGGTACCTTCGCCACCGAAGGCTGTTTAAGACCGCTAAGGATCTCTGGATTGTCATCGAGAGGCTCTCTCCTCTTTTTATCCGAGTACATCTTGCGTAGATGTAGCTCTAGTTCGTCCTGACTGACAACCAGAGTCCCAGACTTCGGTTGCTCAAATAGACCTCAGGCAAACTGATACGGGCCCCTAAAGCATTTCTCTCACTCCCTTTTGGTTCTACGTCTGTTGTTACAGAAACGCTCGGCACGACAGAGGGCACTGTGTTTGTTCTTTAAATGCAACCAAACTTCGTACAGCCCCTCTCGTTCGCTGCCTGTAGCGGCTTTAAACCGTTTTCTGAGGGCATTCTTGTCTGCCCGACACTTCAGAATGTCCCTCTGCCTCCTGCTAGTATTCTGCTTGGCACCCGGCTGTGCCTTTACTACTGTCCCGAACTCGCGGGAGCAGTGTTCATATATTACATCACCAAATTTAGTAAGCTTGTCGCCTAGCGACTTCTTGTTTAGAGTTTGTTTAAGTATCTCACACAATGTAGCCTCCAACTTACACCACACCACCTTCTCGCTCGCAGGTGGAAACCTGATTCTGGAACGCACTTCTTCAGAAATCATCAAAAGTGCTCCTCCGCAGTCAACGTCATGGGCCTCTCCGGGCGAGTGGGGTTCACCCTGCCCGTCGTACCCTGACGACTCAGAAACTACCACAGGAGTGGTAGTTTTGCGACGGCGTTTACTGCGTGGAGCACCCTCGCATTTCATTCTTCCGGCATGCGTTCTCAGACCATGGAACCCCGTGAAGCTTTTTCCACATGTACAGAGCCAGCCCGGACGTTGGGCGAGTATCTCAGTCCGGGGGCTAGCAAAGTCGTCACCGAGGGTATCAATCAGATTGGGCCCTTCATTCTCCCCCCCCCCTTTCGGAGGGCCCTGGGGGCATATTTCATTGTGGTCGTACGAAATCGGAGGTATTATACTGTGTTAGGGGTGATCAACCCGGTCCACAGTCGACATCTGTCTCCAGATGTCAGTTTATCCCCCCGGCGATACCGGGGGGCCAGTCTTTCCATAGGTGTCAAAAGGACTTTCCCGATAGTCACCAGTCTTTCCTGGTAGTCTTGTGGGCTAGCCACGTACAATAAGAATAAACTCACAGGGAGCAAGTACAGCGGGGATCTACCAGTCTTCAGTAGAAATTATCCTCGTCGACACACGTTTCGGCCCACTATTCCTAGACGTATTCGGAGGTGGGTCCACCTGAGTTCATGACGCTCAGGGCTGGTTCCCCGCTACACGGAATTACCGGATGGTGTTATACTTTCGGCCAGAGACAAGACGACTTGGTGGTTTCGAAGGAGGTACTGTGAGATAAGAAGCCGCCGCGACAGCGTAATTAAAACAGTCCGCATGCCTGGACGACCGAGCGACAAGCTTATTTTGTAGATCGTCTCATTCTGATGTGGTCATTCAGTTCTTTTTGTGAGTCAGTTTCTTTCAAGAGTTCCTCAGTACTCTTGTTATCTTTCTCTGGTATTCTCATCATTCATATATAACACCACATCTCTGCAGCTTCTAAATAAATTTTCACCTATTTACCAAATATCCATCATTCACTTCCTTATACCAAGATAGGATTTATTTCGATTTTAGGAATTCTCTTTCTTGTCCTTATCAAAACATCCCGGAATATTTGCAAGTTTCTAATTTAAATTGGAAAAATTACGAGAAAAGTTATTCGTCATCAACCTCAGCGATCATGGAATACAGAAATACAGGACTAAGACAAGGATGCACCACAAATAAAATATTGCACGGACAAAGTGTAGGGAAAGTAGGTAGATATACATTGTCTAGGGGTAGGTTTAAGGGACCTTAACCTTGTTTAACTACGTAATTAAAAATATTAATAATGCAAAAAAAATTTATAAAATAGCTTAAAATTTTTTTTTTTAAAGGTAAACTTATTACGTCTGAATAAACCCCAATCCTCTTTCTCATAATCTCTATTTCTGGTCCAGTTCCCCAGCTTCTGTTCTTCTCTTTCCTATCATATAACGTACTAGGGGTACAGTAGTCTGAGATCGGATTATAGACTTTAATAAGTCTCTAGGTTTAGGATAGTTTCTGCCTTGCTTTTGACTTAGTCAAAGTGACTTATTCATCACCCTGCACATCCAGTTCCTTGCTAAGTGTAGACTGGCATCAATGTACACAGTCCATAGGTTCTGCCTCTTTGGTTTGGACAGCCTTCTCCTTACACCGCATTAATTTCTGTCAGATTGTAGACTGCCACGACTGCAACCAGCCCAGGGCTCAGGGTCTAGTTTCTGCATCTCTTGGATTAGACTGTGCTCTCCATATCAGGCTCATATTCACACACATTCGCTTGTTCAGCGAATTTCAGCTGGGCATTGTTATTGCCAGCCAATGGGGTCATAGTTCAGTGTCTGCCTTTCTCTTGAATAGCATAATGGCAGAGGGTAATCATCAGTGTTGCCACTTTTCTCTGACAGAAAACATCTAGAAACAGTTTACATTTTTTTAGAAATATCTAGATTTGCGAGGATAACATCTAGAAAAAACATTCAAATGAAACAGTCACAAATTACATAGCTATTGATATGACTTACCCTACATAATCATGTGATCATCTTCATTGATGCCTGTCTCACAAGATCTTATCGAGTGGCATCCAATTAATGAAAGAATTATGACAGCACGATTTAATGGGAAACATGCCAAACTTACAATCACCCAATGCTACGCACCGACTAATAAAGCTGAAGACAAAGATAAAGTAACATTCTATAGGAGACTGCAAGAGGTAATAGATAAGGTACCAGCCCATGATATGCTATACATTATGGGAGATCTCAATGCAAAAGTTGATAACAACAACTTGAAAAGAGAACTATCAATGGGAAATCAAGAATGTGGTACAATTAATGACAACATGGAAAGACTGAGCGACTTCTGCACGGCGAACAGACTTGTTAAAGGAGGAACACTGTTCCCTCACAAGAATATAAACGCGCTTACATTGAAATCCCCAAAAAGAATAGATGTTAACCAGATCGATCATTTCATGGTAAACAGAAAATGGCGTGGGTCCCTACTCGATGTGCGTGTCAAAAATGGAGCAGACGTAGGAAACGATCAACACATTGTAGTTGCTCTACTACGACTTAAACTCAAAAACGTTCACACGCAAGTTAAACACGCTACATTGTTTACCTTTAAGAGAAAAAGACATTGCCACTAAATTTATAATAAAACTCAAGAATAGTTTTCCAAAACACTTCACTTTCTGTTTTGTTTGTCCAGTCAACCAAGTTTAATTTCGTTAATTGATATTTTGCTTCCACCACACTATTATGTGTAGCTCCTAACAGTTTCATAACTTTACAATATTTAGGTGTGTTTCTCACAGAAAAGAGTGAAATATTTTTCAATACAGCTAGATTTTCAAGAAGTCTCTGCTTCAGTTGCTTGAATAAGGAAATAAGAAAATCTTGAGAGAGCTTTATTTATTTGTTCTCTTTTTTTCTGTTAACGGTCCTTTTGTTTTGAAATCATCAATTTTTTATTCGATTTGTTATCCAAGGTATGGCATAGAAGCCAAATAGCTCTCTATAGTGCAAGTGAGCTAATCAGCTTTAGAAGTTAGCAACACTAGTCTTCTACCAACTTAGTGAAATAGCAAAGTGAGATCGTCAAGTAACTTAACTTTATCAACATGTTTAGATTCGAACAGTTTATGAACTTTTTGCACTTCTATCAGAATAAGTTGTAAAAATAAATAGAATGTAAATTTTTTTCCATCGCTGTCAAAAACATACTTCACTGCCGTCAGGACAGGAAAGCTCGTTGGCAGATCCATGACAGAAAAAGGTCTATTCCTAAACAGAATCGACCAACACAGTTCAGCATACACAACAATCTACCGCACGTCTTTGGCCAGAGTGAGTGGACAGACCATGTCACGTAACCTGATCAACCCTTCAAGGATCGCCTCGCTAACGTCTAACTAAATACATGAATACTATTATGAAAACCCCTAATCACCTACCTCTTTCTAACACAGACTAACACATGATTAACTCTACCGTCACACTAACACCCTAACCCGAAATTACCTGTCTCTAACATCAGTCAGAACATAACATCTAGCGGTCAAAACAACAACATCCAGTCTCAATGTCCGTCTCTCACCAACTCCCCGATCAACTCCCGCACCGCCCAGTCTTGTACAAGCCTCTCGAGAAAACCCGTTGCTTCATCGCCTTTGTGCATATCACAAGCTCACTATGTATCATCATCATCTGCAATCATCCCATAGCCACATGGGACCCTGACATCCAGCCCCTCTTCTTTACTGATACTTCCTGACGAAAGACAAACTTAGTATGGTCATAGTCTGCAGTCATTTATCAAATAATATGAGATGTCGTTAAGCCTGTCTCGGCGCACATGAGGTAACCAATATAAACATGTGTCTGGATAGGTACATATTTGAGGATTACATTACCGACATGGATGCAAATGATGCCAATACCCGTCACAGGTCTGCAAAGATTTTCGCCACTTCATAACCATAAATAACGATGAATGCATGAAAAATTACATGGGTGAACAACCTATTGTATTTAGCTCTACCTATATCTAGTACGAGCTAAACGCCACTGGTCACACTATCCCTGTACACGATTTTAGTGATCCTAATTGGTCGTCATAGACCTATCTCATAAACGAGTGGTCTAAGGTTCTGTCGTATCTGCACGGAACCAATCCCTGCCGCACGACGTGTCTCTATACCGCATTATCCGCTAAGACACTAATCATTAATTCATGGTCATCAGTTCAGTCGAAATAACACAAAAATGTGGCCAGTCCGACACACTCCCCTCCATTCTGGACAATGTTATCTGTTATAAGTTTACCTAAATGTGAGACTTTATGGTAAGTCCATGCGTTCTCAAAGTGGACACAAACCAGAACCAACATTTTATCCGTTACCTTAACCTTATTATTGTATCTATTTTCATATTATTAACACACAAACACACACAAATAATAATTTAAATAATACCGAAAAAAAATTTTTTTCACACATGAAAAGAAAAATAGTAATTTCACTACCTTCTACCCTACATTCTAGAATGAAAAAAAAAAAAAAAACTTTGCCCGTATCTAATGCTATAGTTTACATTATTGTTGTGTAGTTTATAGCTCTATTATTAGATCTATGTTACTATTATTGTGTTCCCACTAGTTGCCTGTTGCAGTGTCATCCAAACATACAAAAGATCACGATTGACCTATCAACATTCAACGCATAGGAAGATTATCAAAAATTGTGTTGCTAACTGTCAAAAATCGTGTTTCTCAATAACATCAAAACCGAAAAATAACCAACTGATTTAACCTAACTTGAACTTTTAAAAAGATAGTACGTGAAAATACGAAAAATGCAAGAGGAAAGAATGTGTCCAATGGACATTTACATATTTAAATAAATAATGCAATGCATAAAACATATATTATTTTTAAACCTAAAAGAAAATCGCCTGAAATCAACAGCATGGTTATAATATCATCACCATACATTTACACCTGCATAAATATTAATTTTTTTTTTAACTTTTCACTCATCCATTCATTCTGTTTATTATAATTTCACTCCTTTCTTATTCTTTTTTTTTTTAACTATCGTTGTCGAAATCCTCGAAGTTCCACACTGACTGGTGAATTCCACAAATGTAAGAAAAATCATTGGTAAAACGTTTTCTATATTTCCTTAAAAAGTCCGAACTGTCATTTTCTGAACTTCCACTAGCTTTTTGACTGTCCTCCACAGGCATTTAGATTTCAACACTGCAGAATTCTTTATGTCTGAGATGCAGATAGTTACGTATAATTGTCAAAAAATTTTGATTGTATTAAGAGATCTTCTGTTACAATCTGTAGGATCAGCATATAGTGAATTGCAATGTTCTGAAATCTGGATGTAGTCCATAACCCTAGACGTTGGTTATGCACGAATAAGGCAACTGAAATAATGAGCATCATTTCCAGCTGCGATATTGTGTCTATACGGCAGCCTGTAGCTAATGTTCATGTATGCGAGTTAATCCTGAACAGACCGTGAATCTTCAAAGCAGTATTTCTATTGTTTAAATCTCTGGGTATAATATTATGGAAACTGTTCAGATTTAATTAAATTTGAACAAGATAAGAGTTTTGAAAACAGTACTTGTAACTGCGTGTGTGGCCGAAGACAAAGCGCTGTTTTAGATTCTCATAATCTTGCATAATCAGGATGACAACAATAAGCTGCATGGGGTTCTGCAATTTTATAGTCTGCTCAACAGATGAGAAATTGTTTTTGCAATTTTTATGTGGCAGACGTCAAGCTCATAATTCTGAAAAACTGGATCTAGTATTCAGTACGGTGTATTATTGGAATGTGTGATGTCACTGTCGATATTCACATTTGGATGGACCTGAATGTACTGAACAACACCCCGCTGTTTGTCATGTTAGCGATTAATGTAAGTTTTACCGCTGTTGGCTCCTTTTGACTCAGTGGGTGATATACACTATCATGTTGTACACTCGATGGTGGCATACAGATATAATTGATCAAAGTTATTTTGACGCTGATGGTATCCTGCTCGTGTAACCAGTGGATGCTTACCGATACGGTTGAACCATCAACATGACATCTGTGGATACAAGTTCTGATTAGACCTACAGTTTTAAAATCGGAAGACTGGAGGAAAGTATTTTGATTCTGAAGAAGGCCGGATCAAGTTCCAGGTTCAAGTCTATTTTATTGGCGAAGACATTTTAAAACAATTTCACAAAGGCTGCGGTTTAATTGCTAAAATTTTGGATAAATATTTCCCAATGTCTTCTAATCCAAAGTAAACCTCGGATTTCGTTTTTGATATTGGGAATTTCTGAGTCAAAAATTTTAAAGATAATATTATCGTAAATTCTCGAAGAACTGTTAAAAATTGTGTATTCTAAGAATTTAAATTCTGAATAAGTAATTTTGTGTTTCGTAAACTGTACTGGCAAGTTTACTCTCTTAAAAGCAGTTTTCAAAATGCTCGCATGGTTAGATACATCGCTGTTGCAAAAAGACATGTCATGGGTACATGTTACCATAGAGATGTCAGTCCTCAAGAGCATACTAATAGTAACGGCATAGAGCAAAACAATTAATATGTTGATCCCACTAAACATGTATCTAAATTTTTTCGCGGTATCTTTTGATTTGTCTTTGATGTGATGACGAACTTTCTGTCTGTACTGTTCTAGAATCAGGCCTGTTTTAACTTTAATTAATTTATGAGTATTTAACTTTCTATGATGTTTTATCTTGTTGCATTTTAATGTAGTGTCACAGAAATCAGTACTGGAAAGATAAGTTAAATTTTGTGTAGATGTATGTATCTGTTGATATGTAGGTGACTTTTCTGAATGATCATTCAGAATTGTAGTGAGTCATTTTCTCCCCATTAAGTTATGCCCGATAAATGACGTCAGTAATAAATGTAAGGCGAATGTTTGACTGACTGAGATAACACGAGATTTATGTCTTGAGTTTCATGAGAGACATCTGAAAGTCAGATTTTATGTGAAACATGATTGTTCACGTGAAACCATGAAGGTTGACTGGCATGATTCGTATGAAATGCGAAGTATCACGGGCCAGACACGATCATTTGTGAGAATGAAATTATCCAGAATATTCGAGAAGGGACAGATCAGAGGGCTATATAATAGCGAAGAAAAGGTTTGTGAGGCAGTCTCGTTTAGGCCAAGGGAAAAGGTGTACGTGTGGAAAAGTTCGGAAGAATGTTGTCGTCTGAATAGCGTGATTTCCCAATGCCTACCTGGCATAAAATAGCGGCTGACGGAAACGGTGGACAGCTGTGAATGACTGTCGTTCTGGATGGAGGGAGCTACTGTGTTTTCTTTGAATTGTGTGTGTATTCGACGATGTTACAAAGGTATGATTGACTGTTTAGATCATTGATTAAGAGTGCTACGGTTGTACATGAACATTTGCTGACTGCAACAACAGCGAGTGAAAATAAACGGTACGCGTAACGTCTGAACGTCTGCCAGCGTCCATGTTTTCTCGTTCTTGTCAGTCGGTGAATGGAGAGATGCAGTGACTCGTTCGAGCCAGCAATTAATAACAATGAAGATCACTGCAGAATGGAGGCTCGTCCAAACATTTGAGGATAGGAAAGTTGTTTCGTACAGTAAAATCTGAGACATCGAAATGTGTTTAGTTATAAACCTGACGTCAGGTAGTACCAGTTCAACATACGAACGTAAGCGGGGAAGATCAATGGCGACATAACAACAACCCATATTCGATAGTTCACAGATTGAACAACGTTCGGACAAATTCCAGGCTTTGAATACTGATAGACAAGTCCACGTTTTAAGTTTCGACCAAGTAATCAACAATCAACTAAGATGCGAAGGAAAGATTGCAGACAGTGACAGTGTCAAAAAGCATTCATTAATGGTAGCAAAGGAATACAACCGTAAGTCTACACAGAGATGATGTGAGACTAGGGCTGCCCCTCTGCAAAACTTCCGAAGCCTTGTTGTTTGATCAAATTTCGCTGCCGACTAAAGTGTGGTAAAGTGTAGTGGGAAATCTACATTGAACAACACAGAGAAGCGTCGACACCAGATCCTGTTTTTCGGATCTGTTTTTTCAAAACATAGAAAGACAGTGAAACACCGGGTAGAGTGTTAACTGTACAGAAATCAAAAGAACCACAGCTCTGACACTGGGTGATGTGTCGCAGCTCTACATTTTTCAGCCGTGGCAAACCATTTAATAGGAAAACTATGGTATGAGAAGCCTACAATACCTCAGGATCAGCACTCATTGATATCTCATGATCAACAATGCTTCAAGTTCATCGTATAATCGCACATATCACAAGAAAGCGATAACAATAAAGCTTTCCTACGTCCTAAACACATTCAGTCGACAGGAAAAGCATCAAATCGGTCGGTGCAAATCTAAGTACTATTGAAGTGTGTACTATTTGTCTACAATTTACAATGTACTATTGAAGTGTGTAGCTAGCAGTGAACTATTTTAGTGTCTACAGTTAACAAGGTACTATTGAAGTGTGTAGCTAGCAGTTGAACTACTCAATGATAAATATCCAGTTTATGAAACCGATAGTACAGTGAACAGTACCACAAACAGTATACAGTTTCTGTAATAAATGCTTCACTGAACAATTCCTTAATTAGTGTGCATTCAATGCCGAAATTACTAGTGTGAGCAGATAAATTGTGCGGTCTTAATTGGTTTCAGTGCCCAGTTCATGAAATCATTACTATGGTGTGTTGATTTCAATTAACCATATAAAATTAATCATTTCTTCAGTATTTAAAAGTAGCAGTAACATATTCAACAGACAAGCTTCAACGAAACAACCTTCAAGAAAGCAACAGCCATCGGAGAACCAGCTTCAGGTCAACGTCAGGACAGTCAACTAGATCAGCACAACAATATACATTGATTATTAATTTTATTTTTGATTTATTTTTCTGGTGATTCAGTTATTTATTATAATTATCAATATTATTTATTTATAATTTACATTGGTGCAGTCATTGACATTTATTTTATTTATCTTACCTTTTATCTTTATTTATCTTACTTACCATGTGGCAAATTCTGTTGATAACATGCCAAACATACAATCTTGATTCATTCTGTATTATCCAAAGCATCCAGATCCTAAAACTTCTTCTGACTATAAGTCCTATTTACAAAGATTGCTACAACTCTCAACTATTTGTTACTACAAAAACTTGTCAAATTCTTAGAAGTGCTACACTACTAACACTTTTGTTGCTGAAACTATTACTTTTACAAATGATGTATTCAAAACACTTTCCACATTCGGTGATTACAAATCTTTATTGCCACAGTCAAATCCACAATCAAACAAACAGAATATAAAATACTTACATTCATGAAAAACTTACAAAAAGATTTTGGGTGTATAAAATCAAAAAATTGTAATTTTTGTTTGTTAATTAGTCAGACAATTTATGTATAGAATGGTCAGGTCCTTTTGTTGTTACAAGAAAGATTTCTGATGTTGATTATGAAATCAAAATTGATGAAATGCTAAAATTTTTCATGTAAACATGCTTAAACCATATTTTAAAAGATCGCTATTGATGTCAGATGATGATGTACTTGATGTAAATTTATGTAATGTAATTAATGAAAAGTTACCTGATGTTATAGAAGAAGATATTCCAACACCATCACAAAAATGGTTAGGAAACTTATATGCAATTCCTCACGTCACAGCATATATGGATGACATCTGTATACACACCAAAACATTGCACGATCACTGCACTACCCTACAAAAAGTCCTATCAAGAATAAATGACGCGAAATTGACAGTAAATCCTTTAAAACTGAAATTGCATACACCAAAATTGATTACTTAGGACATGTTATATGCGAAGGTTTAGTCCAGACAGATGAAAATATTGTTTCAAAAATGTTGAAGATCCAAAAACCTAAAACTAAAAAGCAGCTCCAATCTCTACTAGGGTTAATAAACTATTATGGTAAATTCATCCCAAACTTAGCAGCACTAACATCACCACTATCAGAGTTATTAAAGAATCAACAATTGAAAAAAATTAGATTGGAATGAAACACATGAGGAAATTCTAGTTAAAATAAAAAACTGTTTTTCAAAATATCCTATTTTGAGACAACCTGACCCTTCCAAAAGATTTTTTCTACAATCAGATGCCAGCGGTCACACAATAGCTAGTATGCTTGCGCAGAAACATTCACAAACATTACTCCCAGTAATGTATATGTCACAGAAACTTAACCAAACTCAACAAAAATACAATACATTTGAACGAGAAGCGTTGGCACTAGTTATTAGTCTAAAAAAGTTTCAGAAGTTTCTTTTGGGAAAAGAATTCACTATTTTAACAGATAACTTGGGGTTGACAAAATTATTAACAATTGATGCCAATAGCAATCCAAGAGTATATAGATGGGCATTGTTGATATCACAATTCAAATTTAACATTGAACACATCAAAGGAACAGACAATCATTTACCAGATATCATGTCACGTTTGTAGAATATGTTGCAACTGCTATTACAACTTGTATTAACTGAAATCATTTTATGCAAGGGTATGCATTGTATTATTGTATGAATGTATTATATGAATTTACAACTAGGAAAAATGTATGTTTTGATTTGAACGGGTATAATATAGTAAACAATTAAAGGGAGACAACATTCAGTGTTAAAATACACCTCACCAGAAAATATGTTGCATTTACTAGTATACTAAATTGAATTGGTGTAGCATTTAATTTGAATATGTGTGTTAATGAGACATGTTGTAGTTTCTGAAGACAAGGTAATTAACTACATCTTGTACCTTACATATTTGGGAACAAAACCATATATTGCTGATTTAGCCATTGTTGAGGGCTTTCATGAATGGGAATAGCGAGGGTGGGACTTCATGGGGTCACACTTCGGTTTTAGAGCCAAGATTTTGGACTTCCGCACCGATCGGGGGGTGCCAGGAGAGGGGTTCGGTTGTATACCGACTTTAGAACTGGGTGGGGATACCTATGGAGCCAGATTATTGGTCTTCCGCACTAAAAGGGGAGTGCCTGAGGTGAGGATCCCATTAAGGTATTTACAGTCGTGCAAAGACCCAACAGATGGCATTTTAGAGTGTTTGAATTGTTAACCTAATGAGGAAAAGGGAACTTGGTTGGAAATGAACTTGTCGAAAATGATTCACTACAGAGGTCTAGAATCACAATGTTCAGTGAAATGTTCACACCTGATTGATTGAAAATGTAAAACATTTTTTTGGGGTGGGGGAGAATGTAGTGAGTCATTTTCTCCCCATTAAGTTATGCCCGATAAATGACGTCAGTAATAAATGTAAGGCGAATGTTTGACTGACTGAGATAACACGAGATTTATGTCTTGAGTTTCATGAGAGACATCTGAAAGTCAGGTTTTATGTGAAACATGATTGTTCACGTGAAACCATGAAGGTTGACTAGCATGATTCGTATGAAATGCGAAGTATCACGGGCCAGACACGACAATTCGTGAGAATGAAATTATCCAGAATATTCGAGAAGGGACAGATCAGAGGGCTATATAATAGCGAAGAAAAGGTTTGTGAGGCAGTCCCGTTTAGGCCAAGGGAAAAGGTGTACGTGTGGAAAAGTTCGGAAGAATGTTGTCGTCTGAATAGCGTGATTTCCCAATGCCTACCTGGCATAAAATAGCGGCTGACGGAAACGGTGGCCAGCTGTGAATGACTGTCGTTCTGGATGGAGGGAGCTACTGTGTTTTCTTTGAATTGTGTGTGTATTCGACGATGTTACAAAGGTATGATTGACTGTTTAGATCATTGATTAAGAGTGCTACGGTTGTACATGAACATTTGCTGACTGCAACAACAGCGAGTGAAAATAAACGGTACGTGTAACGTCTGAACGTCTGCCAGCGTCCATGTTTTCTCGTTCTTGTCAGTCGGTGAATGGAGAGATGCAGTGACTCATTCGAGCCAGCAATTAATTACAATCAAATGTGGTTTCAAATTCTGACATGTAATCAATAAATGTTTGGTCAGCTTATTTTGACAGATTTCTAAATGAATTTCTAAAAGATTCTTAATCAAAGGAGAAATGTTGTAATATTCTGGCCTTGACGAATTCATAATCATCAAACATTTCCGTTGGAATAGATTCCAATAATTTTAATGGCTCACCACCCAAGTGTTTTCTATACAATAATGACCACTCTTCTTGAGGAACTTTGAAGTGCGTGGCCATGTACTCGAAATTCAGAGTCCACGCTGATATCGAATCACCCTGTGTGAAAAAAGTCACCAGCCTCTGAAACCTTTTAAAGGATGTCTCAGCTGCCTTTAACTCTAACTTTCTTATTTGAATTTTAACGTCTTTGTCAGCCTCCATCTCTTTCCCCTTTAATTTCATTAAAATTCGCTCATTCTGGATCTCTTGTTGCTGACTATTTCATTATCTTTAGGGGCTAATTCTTTCTCTTTGATCAACGGTTGTACTCTATCTCTTTCTGCTTGAGCTGCCAGTTCGCGTTCTTTTAGTTCTATCTGTCCAACAATTTCTTTCTCCCTCATGATTGCCTCAATTTCTTTTGCCTTATTCTGGGTTTCCAGTTCCAGCCTCTTAATTTCTCTCTCTTCTGCTCGATCTTGTCTTTCTTTCTGATCTGCATAGTTCTTGTCTGCCCACTCGAAAAGCTTTTCACCCGTTAGGCCATGTTGTCTGGCCATTTCAAGGTAATCTGCAAGGCTAGACATTTTGAAAAATAATTTACAACAGTTAATCAAAACTTCCTTTCAAAATAATAATTATTTACAAAAGTATGCAGTAAGAATCATATATACGCACAATGATTGCAAACAAAATATAATAACAAAATACAATCTAGATAAACGATACGGAAGACTGATAATGGATAGTTAAAATTATCAAACAATTTGGATCTTATGGGGCCGAAAATTTGAAAGTCAATCTCCGAAGTCTACTTCTTACAATCAGATTTGATGAGGATGGATGACCGATGTTAATAACAAGACAACACTGGCATGTATTTCGAAAATAGACGCTACATTACAATATAGGTCAAAAGTACACTTATCCCTACCAGCTGCTCACGCACCTGTGAAATTATGCTAAGGATAGACAAGAATGATAGAGAATGTATGGAGTCAGTGTTCCAATCTAACAGAGAGGAATCCCTAGGACGGAGGAACAAACCAGGCTAATCACAGAATCAAAACGCAAAGACTTAGCACCTCTCCAGTCCTGAATGACTGACTCCCCTCGCACACGGTAATGTCTGATGATGCCCTAGAGGAAGGATCTCAAATTGAGCTTCCGAACACGGCTTTCATACCCACGGATGCACACGAACCTAAAGAAAAACACACAAGAAAACACTTTCCCACTGTCACAGTCTATGTCAATCTAAATTCTTAACTGTCACCACGAAACAATCCTAACACATCAGGTTATCCCTGCTACCAACAATCAGTCATTTTGAACAAAATACCAGTGAACGATCTAACAACTATCAACAACTACTCTAAAGCTATCAATGATTTAAACACTATCCCAATATTGCTATCAAATTTTAAGGGTCTATCTCAATCACACTATCAAATATTAAGAGACAGATCTCAGTAGTATAATCAAAAAAAAAATTAAGAGAATGTCCCAATAGCCATATCATAATTTAAGGGAACATATTTAAATGCTGCCAGAACTATCCTTACGGAAAACGCTACAAATAATACACTATCACTTAAGTCAACAAATTTTTGTCAAACAAACTGGGGTCCCAATGACCGGACAACAGAGTCCACTTTATGTCAAAGACTTACTTCATTGCCGTCAGGACAGGAAAGCTCGTTGGCAGATCCATGACAGAAAAAGGTCTATTCCTAAACACAATCGACCAACACAGTGAGAGCATACACAACAATCTTAATGCAATTCACAATAAACAATGCGGCAGTTCACTTGGACGAAAGTGGTTCGCGTTACCAACCCAGTAACCCACCTGCCCCTACAGTACCGTACCGGCCTTACGGCTGTGACATAGGTCCGAACCAACAGACTCCCTTAAAGCTCTTTCCGACGCTACTGCGCCTAACACTTGGACTGCGGTGCTACCGCACGTCTTTGGCCAGAGTGAGTGGACAGACCATGTCACGTAACCTGGTCAACCCTTCAAAGACCGCTTCGCTAACGTCTAACTAAATACATGAATACTATTATGAAAACCCCTAATCACCTACCTCTTTCTAACATAGACTAACACATGATAAACTCTACCGTCACACTAACACCCTAACCCGAAATTACCTGTCTCTAACATCAGTCAGAACATAACATCTAGCGGTCAAAACAACAACAACATCCAGTCTCCATGTCCGTCTCTCACCAACTTCCCGATCAACTCCCGCACCACCCAGTCTTGTACAAGCCTCTCGAGAAAACCCGTTGCTTCATCGCCTTTGTTCATGTCACAAGCTCACTATGTATCATCATCATCTGCAATCATCCCATAATTATATGGGACCCTGACAGTCACTGTACATTCCATATTGTACTTCAGATGTGTTGCACTTTCACTTTGTCTTGCTATTACGAAGTGTGTCTTTAAAATTTTTTTCACAATTCTTTCAACAGCTGGTTGAATTCTTCTTCGTCTTCTTCGCGTTCACCAGCTGTAAACTCTGGCGGAAGGTTCTGGTTGCTCGTCCACTACTGAACTGCAGTCCTGCTTCAGAACCTGAGTGTTGCGTGTGCATCAGTTTTACAGATCTCATTCTCTTGAATACAGACTGTTGGTTCCTTGCCTCTCCGGCAGATGCACTCCGACTTCAAAGGAAGCTCCCCAATTAGTCGACTCTTACGACATGCTTTTGGGGAGGCAGTGGGTCTATTCTTGTTTTCCCCACAATGGGGCCCCGGAACCCACACGGGGGGCTGGTTGAATTGATAACAATCTAGTTTTTCAATCTGTCAGAATTTTCAGTGGTCATTTAATGTTTTTATAGGTTATTGTATTGCTGTGGTCTGACAGATTATTATTTTTTTTTAAACCAGTTATGTGTTTTAGCGAAAAGGTATTCCAAATTCCTTGGTAAACATTTAGATGAAGCATGTGATAATGCTAACTGCAAGAAATGACCCACGCACTTTATAAGGATTAAAGGTGGGATATCTTCCCTCAATTTGACACAAATGCCATTGATGATACCAATTATCACCAAGGCATTATCGATACCGATTGCAGCCAAATTTCTCAAGTCTAATTGTTTGCTGATCTTAAAGTTTCTTCTGTTCCTGAACTATACTTTCCAGTTGAACTAGTCCAAGATATGTAGAAACTACTTTGTCTTTACTGTTGCTGTAATATATAATACACACACCAAGCACTTTCAGTACAGAAAAGTCATTCGATTCGTCTTACAATAAACTACACTTATTTGTAGAAATATGACAGATTAAATCTTTTTCAAAGTGAAAAAAAAAAAAAAAACGTATTTCTTATAATATGTGTACACTTGCTGGGATGCATTTTACGTCATCAGCAACTTTACTGTCAGAAATAGTGTTTTTAAACAAATCAATCCAATGGTCACAGTTCGAAGTTGCACAATGACAACTTTAAAACATTACGATTGATCCTTCAACTTTTAATGATTCATTAATCGGTGTAGTTATGAAAACAGTTGTCAGCGGTGTAATATCTTTGAATGGAACCTCAGTTTTATGCTTTTTTAGTCTCTGCATGACTCTTTAAATCTAGTATTTTCGCTTAATTTCATGTTTGCAGTACCTATAACGAGTCTTAGTCGTATCTACTAGAACTGTCATCATCCTGTCTTATTATATGTCATCATTCAGCCACTCTTTCCCCCCCCCCCCCCCCCCCCAAAAAAAAAAAAAAAAAACATATCATGCTGATTTAGTTTTGGCATGTTAGGAAGTTTTTCCAAGTGGAAGACACATATAAAGGTGGGCAATTATTTAAAAAACATACTTTAAAAAGAGCCACTAAGATAGAAATTCAAATCCATTATGTGACAGATGGTTGAGTGCGGGGGGTGACAGAGAGAAAGTTCAAGCTGCAAAACCTTAGATTCCGGCGCTGCTGCTTAAAACTTCACTCCAGAACTAACTTATCTCCCTCCCATATAAAACTCCACTCCAAAACTATCTTATCTCCCTCCTATATAAAAAATTATGTTAAGAACTGTCTCATCTCCCTCCTACATAAAACTTCCCTTCTGAACTATGATTTCTCCCTCCTAAATAAAACTGCACTCCAGAACTATCTCATCTCCCACTTATATAAAACTGCACTCCAGAACTTTCTTATCTCCCACCTATATAAAACTGCACTCCAGAACTATCTTATCTCCCACCTATATAAAACTGCACTCCAGAACTATCTTATCTCCCACCTATATAAAACTCCACTCCAGAACTTTCTTATCTCCCTTCTATATAAAACTTCACCCCAGAGCAATCTTATCTCTCTCCCATATAAAACTTCTCTCCTGAGCTATCCTGTCTCTCTTCTGCTTAAAACTTCACTCCAGAAGTAGCTTATCTCCCTACTTTATAAGACTTCCCTCCCCTCCAGAACTATCCTTTCACCCTCCTAAATAAAACTTCACTTTAGAACTTTCTTCATTCTTCCTACATAAAGCTTCTCTCCTTAAGTAGCTTATCTCCCTCCTAAATAAAACTTTACTATCTTATCTCCCTCCTATGTAAAACTCCACTCCAAAACTATCTTATTTCCCTCGTATATAAGACTTCACACTTTAGCTATCTTATCATCCACTAAAATAAAAAATAAACTTTACTCTAGAACTATCTTTCCTCACACTTATATTACTTTGCACTCCTCAGATATCTTATCTTCCTCCTATGTGAAATTTCATTTGTTAACTATCTTGGCTCCCTCCTATTTAAAACTTCGCTCCTTAAATATCTTATCCCCTCATATATAAAACTGTCCCAACTGTCTTATCTCCCTTTAATATAAAACTTAACTCCCACAGTACTTCTTTTACTTTTAACATAAAAGAAGGTGGGGGAGGGGAGAACAGGTTTGTACAGAACAAAGATTGCGACGAGAGAAGACAACAGACACGTTCCATTTAAGCCTGCCTAAGCCGGAAAAGGTTATGCAGGCCGTGATAAAAGGGCTTTAAAAGAAACAGAATGGCTTCGCAAGAAGAAAAGGGACAACGTGGTGGCACTGAATTCATTTTCCAGAGAAAGCTTAATCAATTTATCAATTTCCAGATTGATTTGGAGCATTTGTAAGCCCACACTGTATATCCCATTGTGAAATTAGAAACTGTCTCTTTCCAACGGGCCCATCTTTTCAAATTACAATCGAGGTTATTGCTTTTTCTAATCAGTGAGAATAGTTTGACGCAGAACGTACAGGACATTGTCATAATATCACGCTAACAGTTGTTTTTTTTCCACCTAATAACCGAACTTACTCATTCATGACTGTGTTAAAAGGCAACATGTTAACAATTACTGCAATAACATTACGACAAACTGGTAAAGAACATCAACAACAATACAACACACACACACACACACACACACACACACACACACACATAAACGCACGCACTCGCATACATATTTCCATAAAACTGGTATTAACTGTATGGTCCAGTGTTAAGAGTTTCTGACCTAGTTTCCGTGACTTTTATCTATATGTGTGTGTGTGTATATATATATATATATATATATATATATATATATATATATATATATATATATATATCATCATCAATTTCCACTTTTGCCGTTTAGAGCCGTTTGAAAGAACAGTTTGTGATATATTGCTTGGTGGACAGCATTGGCTATTGTCATTGTGTCAATATAGAAGCTCTTTAATGTCATTAATCCATATTCTCCTAGGGCAGCCTTTAGAATTTCTTCAGATTATTTCATGTGTAGTGCCTTCGTTAGTAGTTCTTCTGGCTGCATTCTTAATAAATGTCCAAACTTTTGATCTTCTGTTTCTCAATGAATTTCCTGCATGGTGTTGTTCTTACAGTCTGTCTGATAATATAATTTCTTTGCTTTGAATGGTTACTCGGGCGGCTTTTCTCCGGCGTCTCATTTAACAGGTTTTTATTTTACTTACCTTAGCATTTAATAGTGTTCAAGACATGCACTGGTAGCACAGTGTTGGTGTAAATATGCTGTTTATAACCGGTTTCTACAGCAGTACACAAACTGTGGACAATTACACAATTTTCAGAAGAAAGCCTCTTTGACCAACTCCTGTGTACATGTTGACACAGTTAATTGTCCTGGGTCTCATGCAGCACAAGTAGTCTGGAGCCTTGTAGTGTCCGGTTCAGTCAGTGGATAGGAACAATTGCGGAAGTTCTGGTAGACAAATCTCCTTTATGTCAGCAGTTTCGTACGTGCTGAGAAAATGTGTGTAGGTCATACCTGATGCCTGGCCAGTAATATGCAGTTCTTCCTTGTGTGCCCTTTGATAATCACCCCATTCTACTTTAATGGTATTATCGCCGTGGCTGTCTCTGTGTGTTTCCTGCTTACCAGTTGGATCACGATTCGTGTTTTTTCGACCCAGAATCAGTGGCCTGCCACCTTAGTCACCGAAAATACTGCAAACGATAACTTGAAGATATCCCTCTGGCTCCAAGACTATTTCATCAAGCCGTGGGGCCGCATCGGAACTTACACTGTGGGCGTCTCGGCTGGCTACTGTCTGTCAGTCACTGGATGTAGGGTCAAATAAGATGGGATGTAGCTGTATCTCGGCTTGATGGTCCCAACGGTCATCGCTCTGGCAGCTGTTTACGGCCTCTGTGTTGACATCAGTGGGGAAAATTTTATAACGCTGTGGAATCTGTGGAACCTGGGTCGTCGTTGCCTGTGTCTTGGGTAACGGCGACTTCATCAACAGCATCTTGTCCTGGTCGCCGTTTGTTGTACCGTCTGCACATACACTACCGGATCGGAGGTGGCTCTACTACATCGGGCAGTGAGGAGTCTGCCCTCACGATTCTGAAAAGATTGGACGAGGTGGTCCAGTGAAGCGGTATGCAATTCAAACAGCAGAAGTCGAGGAGTGTGTCAATCCTGAAAGGCAAGGTGGCGGCGATCATTTTCACGGTGGCAAGGAATCGGAACCCCCACGGTTCTAGAGGAACCGGTGAAGAGCCTTGGTCGCGTTTACGATTCGAAGTTATCTGTCTGGCAGAGCGGAGGTCTGGCGAATTCACGAGTCACTGGCTACAGGCCTGCTCGCGATCGAGCGTTGAGGGCTAATCAGAAAGTTTAAGGTCTGGTCTCTTTAGTTTATGTTGGCCGCTGCTTGTCTACAAAGTGACGATGACGGCAGTGGAGACAATGGAGCGCAAAATCAACACAGCCACGAGGAAATGGTTGGGAGCACCACCTTGTCTGACTGATGTGGCTCTGTATTGTAAACAGACGAAGCTGGTACTACCGTTCAAATCAATAACCGAAGAGTTTAAAGTTAGCAAAGTAAGACTCGCCATGATGTTGCGGGAGTCTTCAGACCCCACTGTCACTGCTGTCCAGCCCGCTCCAAAGACAGGCGTGAAATGGAAGGTCCTAGATGCGAGTGAATCTGCCCAAGATGCACTGAAATTGAAAGAGATGATGGGTTACACTCAAACCGACCGTCGAGGCTTAGTTAGTGGTCCAAAGCCACAGTCAAAGAGGCCGTGACATGGGGATACAGCAGATTAGGGACACCGAAAACGTGGTTCGTTTCCAAAAAGCCGCGCAACAGTCGCAGCAAGGCTAGTGGATTGGCCTGGATAGCGCCTTGCCACGAGTACTCACATGGGGTGAGATCTGGCGAATGGCCCAGCTGGGACTGAGCTTTATCGTACGATCTGCCTACGATGTACTACCGTCCAGTGTCAACATGGTCAAGTAGAGTGTGACTAACGACCCTACGTGCCCGCTGTGTAGAGCCAAGCAGACCCTCGAGCACGTATTGTGCAGGAAAGCCCTAGGTCAAGGCAGATTTTCATGGCGCCACAACAAGGTCCTGAAAAAGTTAGCGACCTTTGTGGACCAAGCTAGGATGAGGGCCAATGCGAGGGCCAGTCTTACCGTCGTCCGCTCAAGGCTAAGCAGATTTATAAAGGTAAATACAGCAAGGTCGCATACTCTCCATCGATGCTTGACTGTGCGAGGGACTGGTTACTGGCGGTTGACCTGCCTGGTCAAGAAAAGTACCCAGAGTTAATCCGGAAGACTGGCCTGCGACCCGACATAGTCCTCCACTCTGTGGAGAAACGTCAACTCATCCCGACCGAGCTGACCGTGCATTATGAGTCGCGAATGGACGAAAGCCACATGTACAAGCTTGAGAAGTACGCTGACTTAGCGGCTGGTCTGAGGAGAGACGAAACGTACACAGTACGAATCTTTGCCGTCGAGGTAGGCACAAGAGGTTTCGTTTCCACTTCTATGTACAATGCGATTAAACAACTGGGTTTGCTAGGAAATGAGCTCAAACGAGCAGTGAAACAACTGGGCGAGGCTGTCGAGAGGGCTCTGGGCACAACGGAACGTCGTGGGGATAGACCTCGGTGGGCTGTTCCTGGTGTCTAGTGGAAAAGAAAGTCTTATCCCTTAAAGTCCATAGTGTCCGAATTGTCTGCCAGTGTCCCTCTGCCATCTGCCAACAAAATCTAACATGTGTCCGATAAATCAACGGTAAGCTTCTCACTTGGTCGTCCAGGTAAGCTGACTGCTCTAATTATGCTACCGCAGAGACTATGTAAATACACTTCGAATCTCACAGTACCTTTTGCTCAGTCACCAATTTCGTCTTGTCCCTGTCCTAGAACATCCGGCAATACGTGCAGCAGGAGAAGGAGGTGGGCCCAATTTCTGAAAATGTCTAGGAGCTCGTGGGACGAAACATTTGTCGACGAGAGATTACTTCTACTGATGATTGGTAGACTCCTGCTGTACATGCTCCCCTGTGGAGTTTCTTCTTAGTGTATATGACTACTTTATCAAAAACCTTTTATTTTTATCTACAAACAGAATATTCAGTCCATCGTCATATTCAATGTTTTTCTCGCAAATTTCTCTTAATTTGAATAATGCATCTGTGCAAGTTAGTACCTTTCCTGAAACCAAATTGTGATGTACTAGGTGCTGTTTCCCTGTAGGTCTAACTCTCTGTTTTAAGAACTTTGCATACATTTTTCCTATGAGGCTCAAGAGTGATATACCTCAGTATGCTGTCTCTTGTATTACCTTTCTTTTTCCAAACTGGTTTCATGCTGCCAGTCTGGCAATTCCTGCCTTTCTTCACATGCTGTATTAAAATTTTCCTTAGCCATTCGATGCCAGTTTGACCACATGCTTGAATAGCTTCTGTAGTTGTTCTATCTAATCCGGGTGCTTTGTTTTTATGTCTCTTCTGTATAACAGCTGTTACTTCTAATGTTAAAAAGTGGTTCATGTTTGTCACTGCTTTAAGGCACAAAACTGATGTTATCTACCTCGTTTCAGGGTTGACTGGCTCTTTAAAATATTCTGCCCATCTTGCTGGCCTGTGATGTGGACTTTATATATATATATATATATATATATATATATATATATATATATATATATATATATATACACACACGCACACACATGCATACATACATACATATATTCTCATACATACATATTTAATGACATTATTAGTCAGAGGATTTCAATGCCATGCAGTATTTCACTCTTTCATATTTTGAAACAAAAAAGGGGTGCGTGTGGCCATGGCGGTGCTACTGTGTCACCTTTTGTGTACCTGTGCTACATAAGTCTTAGTGATTAGTCATTATTAGGAATTATCATCACAGCACTCCGGATAGATCCATAGGTGCTCCGATCTCCTCCTCAAAAGCTCCACAAGTGTAAAACGACTGATGACGCCTGTTCTGTATTAGTTAATGAAACGTTTTGTCCCCTTAGTGAAATGTTCATTTCTTGCAGCTGCACCCCATGTCCATCAGTCTATACAGGGATACGGAGTCATGTACAGTCTTCTATGAAGGGAACCTAGAATCGTCGTGATCGTCGATTAGGGAACGTTTGCGTGTGTGGTTGACGTATACACACTACCCTAGATACTTTTGCCATGTATGTGATAACTCCACTCGTATTGCATTTCACACGTGGCTAAGCGTCCCTTTTCAGCAAGGTTGAATTAAAACAAAAATATTATAGTATTATAGTCAGAAATTTCGATTGCATGTGCAAATCTTTTTTTTTTCCCAGGGACCGGTTCCGCACAATGACAAATGTGATGGGAGACAGCCTGGGAGCCGGAATTGTCAACCACTATTCAGTAGATGAAATGCCGCCTCTGGAACATGAAATGCACGATCTGGACTCAGGCAAGGTTCCTAACGGACAGCAGGACACGACGCCAGTCTAACGCATCCACATACGTGTTACTACTGCAACAATATTCCCGTGCAGGCAGGTAACTTCAGAATAGACTCTGAAGCAAGGGCAATCACTGACGTTGAGGCATAGACTGCAGTGAGTTCACTATAACGTTTCCATGGATACTGTACAAAACATGTCCACTCTCAGTAGTTGCCAACGACTGGGCACCACTTTGTTAAGGTAATTATACAATGGTGTTTTAAGGACACTCAGGATTTGCCCTTGCCTGTATCGGATATTTCATTGAAAATACTTGTCTTTGTAGTATGTAGATTTAGTTTTCAGATTGCTGTATTTTTGTTACAATAAACTAGTAATGTGACATCAGAGTGTGTCGTGAGACATGTGTGTTACTAGTGCGGCGACAACTGTGATATATACTCAGCACTGGCACCTATATCTCAGCTGCTTTTAACATGTATTACTTGTCGTATCGGCCTGTTAGTAGACTAGACATTCAGCATACAGGTCAATTATTATGGTTGAATCCCCCTGTAAGTAAATATACATATATCATATTCAAAGAATATAATTGTCATATCTACTTGTCAGTTAATTAGACATAATCCCACAAGTCAATAATAACTGTTGTATCTTCGTATGAATAAATTAGATATAAATCACACAAGTCAATTATAACTGTCATATCTTCGTATAAATAAATTAGACATAAATCACACAGGTCAATTATAACTGTCACTATAACTGTCATATCTTTGTATCAATAAATTAGACATAAATCACACAAGCCAATTATAACTGTCATATCTTCGTATCAATAAATTAGACATAAATCACACAAGTCAATTTTAACTGTCATTTCTTCGTATCAATAAATAAGACATAAATCACACAAGTCAATTATAACTGTCACTATAACTGTCATATCTTTGTATCAATAAATTAGACATAAATCACACAAGCCAATTATAACTGTCATATCTTCGTATCAATAAATTAGACATAAATCACACAAGTCAATTATAACTGTTGTATCTATGTATGAATAAATGAGACATACATCACACAAGTCACTTATAACTGCAATATCTTCGTATTAATAAATCAAGTAGAATTGCCTAATCTTTCCTGCATTTAACTAGACGTAGCTCATACGCGTCAAATTGACGTCAACGAATTACAGATACATCACACAAACCAAACTGCATTGTCAAATCTATTGTTATAAAACTAGATATAAATCATTCAAATCAAATAGTAATATTATTGTCGTTGCTTCCGTAGTTGCAGTGGATTTCACATTTATGGTTATTGTTTAAAACCAAGTACTGTTCTAACTGTGAAACCTCGTGAGAATAACAGCAGTATCTGCAGTGGCAACAGTTAACATCAAGAGTACAGGCTGAGAGGGGTTTATTTGAAACAGTAAACTAGCTGCACCGATTTACAGTAAACGAAGTAAACAAGTGAAACAAAGAAACAAATAAAAGATTACTACAGACAAGATCGTAGATTAGCCCAGTGTGCATCAGCGGCGTGTGTGTTTTTTTTTTATTCAGTACATACAAGTTCACATGAGTGTTGAGTATAACCACTTGACGACTAATGGATATACGTCTCTCTATTTGTATATGGTCAGTAAATGTGACAGATAATAATTAGGCGTAATATGTGTCAGAATTAGCCCACAGATTTGGGGTGGGAGGCATGCTGGCAATCTGAGGGTGATTATACTTGTGCTACTTCTCCGAAATCACAGATAATGCTGCATAAATCGATAATTCTGTGGAACTGGGGCAGCTGTAGACCATGGACAAATGAAGAAACATATCTACTGATCTATAACTGAACCAGTCAAATTTAACTACGGTCACTGTTTATATATGTGTGCGTGAGTGTGTGTGTGTCTGTGTGTGTTTGTGCGTGTGTGTGTGGTTAAAAGAAATAATAGGCGTGATTGTAGTAGACAAGACGACGATACTACACATAAAATAGATACAGCTAACAAGAGGGTACGACACCTTTTGACTACAGATTAATATTTGATAAATACCAGCAATGGTTTGATGAGTAATAAGTAGTAGTAATCAGTAGCCTGTGGCTAACTTGACATACATACTTAGATTAGTAATGCAATAATCAGTCTACATGTAGCTTACTAAAGATGAATCATAATTTTAGCTGAAAACCGTTAAATCCCCTCTTAGCTTTAAGCAGACTACAAAGTATTGTGTGCACATAGATTCCATCGAAGGCCGTGACATAGACCCTTTAATAAGTATAGCGTAAGCATGTCCAGATATATGTGACAACAGATACACAATTTTGTCTGTAACATGCGAATGCACCCGATGTTGGTTACTTCTAGATCACACTAGTCAATAAATTGTCTGTTTAATTTTATTTTTTATTTTTATCCTTTTTTGATATTGAAGTGCTGATTTCATTCACCAGTTGGTTTTTGTTTTAATTATGAATTTACATTACAGTAAGACAAAAAATGTATGTATACTTTATTATTTTGTGTGACAGTTAGTGTTTCTACTTTAGCATTACAAAACATTTGCTTATGTACGCAATTAATTGTTTTTTTTTTTTTTTTTTCAACATCCAATGATACATAAAACACATTATATATTAAAAAAAAAAACATTTTTCAGGTTCGCATATACTGTTTTTGAAAGGCGCATTTGAAAATCTCTCTCTTTTTTTTTTTTAGCTTCACTCAGTCTTTGATACTTTCGGATGAGATATTTGAAAGCCTCGTCCGTTTTTTCCCATTGCCTTGCGACTCTTATACACAGACATTCTAACATCATCTGCAAGGAGATTCCAGTGTTGCAATATAAAACCTTAAAGCTCCGCCTTATTCTTCGATAAATTCAGGTCTCTAAGAAGATCATTCAGTTCCCTTTAGGTTATTAAGTTTGGTTTAGTGTATGGGGTTTCCTCAAATCTCTAGGAAACATATTTACAGCGGATGACAGATGCGACAGAGATAGAAGCCAGAGTACAGAAGCCCAATGCTGTCACCTATTAGTTAGCTCCCCTTCTTAGACACTCAAATGTCTCCCTCCCAGCAAAACAGCAAATAATGATTAGCATCGTTATCTCTTCTTTATGCCAGACAAGGACAATGAATAGGGCACTAGAACAGAAAGTAACTACACGTGAAATGTGCTGTCTCCGCCAGGTCACTAACAACACTAGACTAGACAGGGTTAAGAATACCAGCATTAGAAAGAAAGTTGGAATAAGACTATGTCTGTATTATAGTGAGAGACAGAGCATGAAATGATTGAACCATCTAGTAAGAATGCAGCCAGACCCGACTGCTTATGAGACTTTTTACAGTAGAACATCTGGAAGGAAGGCGAGAGGAAGACAAAGAAAGAGATGGATAAATAGTATAGCCGAAACCTGCAAAAACTCAAGCCACCCGAGAAGCACAAGACAAAAACAGAAAACCGTAACACTAGGTTACAACCTGGTATCAGTGAGACGACAAAACGACGACACTGGGCTACAACCTGGTATCAGTGAGACGACAAAACGACGACACTGGGCTACAACCTGGTATCAGTGAGACAACAAAACGACGACGCTGAGCTACAACCTGGTATCAGTGAGACAACAAAACGACGACACTGGGTTACAACCTGGTATCAGTGAGACAACAAAACGACGACACTGGGCTACAACCTGGTATCAGTGAGACGACAACAGAAGAAGAAAGTTGCACGTGTATTGCGGCATAAGTGTGGCGCACAGCTCTTTTTGTGAACCTGGTTTCCCCTGTTAACGCAAGCCAGACATTTTATTGACCCTGCGAGCAACACATTAAATAGCGCAAAAATCGGAATAGACTATGGATTTTTTGTCTTTTCATTTTCTAACCCACGTACCCCTCCCTTCACCATTTTTGTTTGGCCTGCTGTTTCTCTCCCCCACCCCCCCCCCCACCCCACCTCCCGCAGTGACCAATAAAAATATGGCCAGAGGCTGAGGATGCAATCCTATTTGTAATACATCAACGTTTGGTATTACTATTTTAGCTCTGAGAGAACTGTGCCATTTCCTACTGCCTGGGACATGTGCGAAAAGCGCTATTAATACTTTGTATGTGGTGAGGTAGCCCCCCCCCCCCCCCCCCTTTTTTTTTCTCAAAAAAAAAATATATCAAAAGTGATTAAGAAAGCGTACAGTTTGTATGTTTCTCTGTAGACTAGAAGCTCAGGATAAGAGCGGTGCGCCCACCGTTTGGCTGTAGAATAGGAGCTCAGGATAAGAACGGTGCGATACCCTTTGACTGTAGAATAGGAGCTCAGGATAAGAGCGGTGCGCCACCCTTGGGCTGTAGAATAGGAGCTCAGGATAAGAGCGGTGCGCCACCCTTGGGCTGTAGAATAGGAGCTCAGGATAAGAGCGGTGCGCCACCCTTGGGCTGTAGAATAGGAGCTCAGGATAAGAGCGGTGCGCCACCCTTGGGCTGTAGAATAGGAGCTCAGGATAAGAGCGGTGCGCCACCCTTGGGCTGTAGAATAGGAGCTCAGGATAAGAGCGGTGCGCCACCTTTTGACTTTAGAATAGAAGCTCAGGATAATAGCTGTGCGCCACACTTATGCCGCAATACACGTGCAACTTTCTTCTTCTGTTGTCGTCTCACTGATACCAGGTTGTAGCCCAGTGTCGTCGTTTTGTCGTCTCACTGATACCAGGTTGTAGCCCAGTGTCGTCGTTTTGTCGTCTCACTGATACCAGGTTGTAGCCCAGTGTCGTCGTTTTGTCGTCTCACTGATACCAGGTTGTAGCTCAGTGTCGTCGTTTTGTCGTCTCACTGATACCAGGTTGTAGCCCAGTGTCGTCGTTTTGTCGTCTCACTGATACCAGGTTGTAGCCCAGTGTCGTCGTTTTGTCGTCTCACTGATACCAGGTTGTAGCTCAGTGTCGTCGTTTTGTCGTCTCACTGATACCAGGTTGTAGCTCAGTGTCGTCGTTTTGTCGTCTCACTGATACCAGGTTGTAGCCCAGTGTCGTCGTTTTGTCGTCTCACTGATACCAGGTTGTAACCTAGTGTTACGGTTTTCTGTTTTTGTCTTGTGCTTTTCGGGTGGCTTAAGTTTTTGCAGGTTTCGGCTATACTATTTATCCATCTCTTTCTTTGTCCTCCTCTTGTTTACAACAAGAACTTTGAAAAAATTACGCCCGTAATTGAAAGGGTAAAAAACGCAAGAAATAATCACCAACAACTGGTCATTTAGTGTCTAAACATCAATGGTTGACACGTGTTTGTCTTCGTGGTATCTGCTATTTTGGTATGACTTTGAAAAAGACAACGGAAATCACTCCAAATAAAGCTGGCAGCGCTGGTTTGTTTTCATTGTTGTTGACGATGAAAATTTGGATTATTAAAAGTACAATTCAAAGCAGTTTCAAAATTGCTTGACGTCACCCTAGAAACTCCCTCAAGTTCCCCTAGGTCTGTTAGGCCCAAGTATCACTCTGTGAGTTTACCGAGAAGTTCTGATTGATGGATAATGTGGTCAGTATTTCACCGGCCGTCTTTATTTCCCCAGGACAGCCATCCTGTACCCATGTTGGGCTGGGTCGACCTGCGACGCCCTATACCATGAAAAAAAAAATCCACATAGCCAACAGTGGGTTTCGATCGCGGTACGTTGGAATGAAATAAATTACAGTTACTAACATAAATGGAGTCCGTCAGAAATGGATAGCAGCTGTCCAACATGTGTGTATGGTTGTCCTCCACATGGGTACATGAACTTCAGAACCACGCAATATCGTTTTGGGACTACCATAGGACTCTTCAATTTCGTTTGTTAAACCTCTGATTCTGTAGCGCCTTCTGACTAGTTCATACACACACAGCCTAATGTAATTACAACCTAAGGTTCTTTCGTTATATCCTACCCCAGATGATGTCATGGGACAGTCCAACATTTTCAAGAGTGGTAGAATTGGATTTCCTGGCTTTCTGATGCATTAAATGACCCCAAAAAACGCGTAGAGTTGAACCTAATCCCTAACCCACTTACGTCCCACGAGAGAGTGCAGCCTAGGTCCCACGACTGCATGCAGCCTAGGTCCCACCACTGCATGCAGCGTAGGTCCCACCACTGCATGCAGCCTAGGTCCCACCACTGCATGCAGCCTAGGTCCCACGACTGCATGCAGCCTAGGTCCCACGACTATATGCAGCCTAGGTCCCACCACTGCATGCAGCCTAGGTCCCACCACTGCATGCAGCCTAGGTCCCACCACTGCATGCAGCCTAGGTCCCACCACTGCATGCAGCCTAGGTCCCACCACTGCATGCAGCCTAAGTCCCACCACTGCATGCAGCCTAGGTCCCACCACTGCATGCAGCCTAGGTCCCACCACTGAATGCAGCCTAGGTCCCACCACTGCATGCAGCCTAGGTCCCACCACTGCATGCAGCCTAGGTCTCACGAGAGAGTGCAGCCTAGGCCCCACGACTGCATGCAGCCTAGGTCCAACCACTGCATGCAGCCTAGGTCCCAGCACCATTTGTAGTTTAAAATCTGACCAAATGTTATTTTAGGATCCTTGCCGGTACAACGGAGTTCGTGCACTGCGCTGACATTCTTCAAACTCAGACGTTAGTTTGAAGTAGAACGGAGCACTTATGGGTTTTCACCCGTGTCCCATGATGTTGATCTAAACTAAACTAATATAGTCTGCAATTTCACCAGTGCTCTTCAGTAAACACACAATCAAGATTGATGGACTAGAAGCTCCAGATGTTGGTATGATATTGACAGTTGCAGATGTTCTTGTATACAGGCATGGGAAGCGATAGGTAGCAAAGTTCAAGAGCTACAGACAACTGGTGTGCAGAAGTGGGTGCTATCGTCAACCCCGAAAAGGCGGCTGTTTTAAAGAGCTCTTTGAACAATAGTATTACAAGAGCTTTTGTCCCAAAACTTACTTTTACTAGTTAAAGCATCAAAAGAGAAAGCAAACTGAGGTGTCACTTTCCACACAAGCCTGTTCCTCTAGAATCATGTGTAGACAGTTTCCCAAAATGTACAAATGGACTCAGTGCACTCAAGGCTGTGTCAGCAATGGGCATGAAATAAAGGATACTGGTCGCAATATTTCAGTAAGTGATCGTGATCTTCTTATTGATAGATTATGAACATGGAATGCTTATCGTGTCTAAGAGTGAACTAATGAAAACTTAAACGCATACAGAATGAGGCCAGAAGGGTAATTCTGGGATGTACCAGGTATAGCTCAGTAGTAGGTGGGCGATATATATATTTTTGCATTGCCGACTATTGTATATATGCTTAAATGGCTGCAAGCACAGTAGCCGCAGAAGAGAAGCTCCTCGTGCATGAAGCTCTAGACCGCGTTGAGCTAAGTGACTAACAAGAGGAAGGTATTGGATTAGACAAGCTAAAAACACAAGTATAATGTATTTCAAAACTCGTGCCCTTCCACGAAAACTTATGTACAGATAAAGGTAATTTTTTTTTCATCTGACCTTAGATTTCCCTCAGTCTTATAATTTTAAAGTTGACAATTATACAGGTGCTGCTCTTTTCTTGAAGCGGTGAATTTTGTGATTTTTGTTTGCCAAATAATTTGTGCAGCCCTAACAAAATTAACTATACACTAATCGACACACATAGAGATTGTTTCGAAATCAGTTCACATATGCAGTGATGCCTGGTGATCATTTTTATAGCCTCTCCCATGTACAATGAAAAATCCGCAACTCTAGGAAGATTAATGCTGGAGATGACCACGTCAGAGTGACACACCAATGAAACACGAGCAACTTGCTGTTTTGAACAGTTCATGTTACTCAGTTACCGATAAGCATGCCGATTATTTACTTTTAATCGGTGTCTATTTTTTTTTTTTTTTTTATGTACTACAAAAATGGCAAAATGCAAACTAGATGTTTGTTTACATTAAAACAGTTCTTAAAAGGACATGAATATTAATAGATTGCATGCAAAATTCTAACAACATACATCGAACTATTTTAACACTATACACCGAACGATTACATGTTTTTATAGTTGGGCACGACCTCTAGAACAGACTATAGACACGTGTGCAGGCTTGACAGTTTTGGCCGAGGAGAGGAGTGGGACAATGTCCGAGTAAAAATAACGGTTGTAATTACTTTAGGCTGTGTGTATAAACTGGCCAGCGGGCGATGCAGAATCTGAGGTTCAACTACTGATTAATGGTAATTCCCGCCCCGTGATTATCTATATAGATGGCTTTGTGTTGGGAGGCAGAAGAAGTGCATGGGGTTCATTGCAAAAGTGAATGAACAGTGCTAAGTGCATCAAAGCTTGGCATATGCTACGACAATATTTTGTTTTAGAAAGGAGGTAAAGGCGGTCATTGTAGCCTTCTGCTCGCTTGAGAACCAGCTACACATACATGTCGTGATTCTAACGGACTGACAAGAGCATGTTGAGAATGGTCGACACATGTATGCTTCGTGCAGAGTGACAAGCATTACTTCAGAGGTTCCGGGTAATTAGAGTCCTTTGGATATTTTCTCCAGGTCTTACCGGTGAATTGGGTAAACGAACAGGCAAATATAGTGTCTGGTTGTGCACCACTAGGTAGTAATCTGATGCCAGATAAGCTAGATTTTATCAGAGCTAGCAAGCAGTGTGGAGGCACAGATAGATCATCACAGTCTGAAGAGACTGGTGCAAGAAGGAGTGACCAGTGAATATGATCTGTGCTCAACACTCAGGAGAGGCGCGAGACGGACAGACAATCGGAATCTGAACCATGCGCTTGCTGCTAAAAACTGAGAGGGATGGCTGATGGGAATGTCCCGCGAAGTATGATGTCTGTACTCAACGCATAACTCATAATTCTCCCACAGCGACGGTACACTGTGGCTTACAAGCAGAGACAGGGTATCCAACATCTGTCACACTGTAACCGTTAACGCCCCACGTTATTGAGCCAAATAGGGAGGTTATAATATTTCTGGATGTTTTAGGACGATTATTTACGTCAATAATGATTTCTTGTGTGGAAACATGTAATCTGTTGGCAACATGGGTTATCCAAGTGTCACTATTAGAATAACTGCTCTGGAACAAATAGCAGCTTAAACGTTATCTTTCACTTAATCAAAAGTGCTGAACATTGCCAAAAGACAGGCACAAATTGTGTATGCGTGCATGAGTGGGAGCTTGTGCGAACGTATGTGTGTCTTTTACTAAATTTTGTTAACATTCAGGCACGCTCGTACGCACGCACACACACACACACACACACACACACGCGCGCGCACACACACACACACACACACACACACACACACACATGTACACGCGCGTACACACACAGAGAAAAAATATATCAGAATTAAGTGTAATATTTTTCAACAAAAAGGAAAGACAGCATAATTCATACACATGCAGGAAAGACAGTATAATTCATACACATGCACGAAAGACAGTATAATTTATACACATGCAGGAAAGACGTATAATTCATACACATGCAGGAAAGACAATAATAACACGAGACAGCCAGGAACAACCAAGAGATACCACTGTTGGTGGTCTCGAGGCCTGGCGTCCGCCCCGAGTGCTGGAGGTCCCGGGTTCAGGTCCAAGTGAAGGCTGGGATTTGTTTCAGATAGATTTCTAGTAATTTCCCCTGGTCTCTGTGTAGTAAGATCGGACGCCCGTGTGTATTGTTGCGCACGTTAAAAATCCCTCGGCAGTTGAAAATCGAAAAAGAATAGTCTAACGGCGCTGCCGGCCAAAACTTTGGAGATAATAATCTACCCTAAGTATTTTAGGATCTTCACCGGTGATACAGAGTACGTGCACTGCGCCGAGATTCTTCGGACTCAGGCTTGAGTTAGAAATGGATATAGATCATATATAGGTTACTACCCTTGTGCCATGATGTTGATCCGCTGTTTAAACCTAAACCTAAACTGTTGTATATGTTTATGACTTGCCAGTGTAAACAAATTAGTGTAGTCCAGAACTAAATTCTCTGTAGCATCAACTATGCAGTTTTGATAAATTTTGTTTTAGTGGATTTCCATCAAATTATTGTTCAAACAAGGATGATCCAACGACAGGCCCAGCAAGCCGGTAGGGGATTTGTTTGTTCAAGCACCATTGCTCAAGATTTATGGTGTATTTTGAAGAAAAAGCGCGATTACACCAGCGCTTCAAACCGCCACACACAAGACAAAGTCATGAAAGAAACACCGGCCAAGATAGACAGATCCGGCACGACAGTTTTTAAGATGGCTACATGGAACATTTGTGGTATGGGGGATAAAGTGGCTGAATTGGTTGAATTTATGATTAAGAGTAAAATCAAAGTATTGGGAATTGCTGATATCAGAAGAAAAGCTCAAGGCGTCCAGAAAATTCATAAGAACTTTGTTCTGATTTGGAAAGGGACTCAACCACAAGAAACTAACAAACATGGAGTGGGTTGTATCATTGCTCCAGAAACAGCTACATATTTACTAGATTCAGAATTCATGTCAGAGAGAATCATAAGTATCAGACTGGCTGCAGGTAAAAGAAGAGTATCGTATATTCAAGTATATGCTCCTTGTAACGACACTTACACCGAAGAAGAAAGAACGGAATTTTTTGACCAACTTAGTGAAACCATCAGTAAAGTTACAGACATTGATGGCTTGTATGTGATGGGAGATTTCAACGGACATGTGGGAGAACGTCGACCTCCACACATATGGGACCATTTAGTGACAAAGAAAATAAATGTAACAACAATGGAGAACAATCACTCAATGTACGTGCAGAGCATGAACTAATTATCAACAACACGCTATACCAACATAAGAGAAGCAAGATATTGACCTGGTATAAATGGAATAATATTAACCAAGCATCACAGATAGATTTTATTCTCACAAAAAAGAGCGACAGATGGAGAATAAAGAACTCCAGGGCCATCTCAAATGCAATAATAGACTCTGACCATAGACCTGTAGTACTTTGGCTCTGTAAACCAACAAGAATTTGCATTGATAAAACACCACAGCTAATGGATCAGATAGCCATAGAGAAACTAAAAGACAAATAAGTGGCAATTCAAGTTGAGGAAACAGTTAAAAACACATTCAGTACTCTAGAGAGAGGAAATGACATAGAAGAAGAGTGGCACATTTTTAAAACCTGCATCCTGAATCTAATGACAGAAAAGTGCGGACTCCGAAAGAAAAGAAGGCACATGAAACAAACTGCATGGTGGAATGAAGAAATTAAAATTTCTATCAAAGAAAAGAAGAAATATTTTCATCAGTGGCAAAAGTCCAAATTAGATGAGGACTACATCAAATATAGAAAAGCAAGAGCAAAGAGCAAGAGGAAAGTAAATTCGGCGAAATCATAATCATGGGCAAACTACCGAGAACAATTAGCAAGACTGTGCACTGATTCACCAGGTCAGTTCTACCGAAGCATCGAGGCTATGAGACTAAGAGAAGAGAAATTTAACCCATCAAAGATCATAAACAGCAAGGCTAAAAAACCACTAACCAAATCCCAAGATGTTAAAAGAAGATGGCAAGAATATTTTTCTGAATTACTGAATAGTGGACCATAAGAACCAGTGTCTAATAAAATAAAATGTGGACAAGAACAAGAACCTAATATATTAGAATCTGAAGTTGAAAAGATCCTAGAGCAAAGCAAAAGAAACAAAGCGGCCGGAACAGATGGTATTACAACAGACATGTAAGGCAACAGCAGTAAAATGGCTGACAAGAATATTCAATATGGCCTGGGAGGAAATGAAAGTTCCCGTTGACTGGCAGAGAGCAATTATGGTTCCCATATGGAAGAAGAAAGGTGATAAACGAGATTGTGAAACACACAGAGGTATCTCTTTACAAAGCCATGAATGAAAGATGTTTGCAAAAATATTAGAACGAAGAGCGAGGGTGATATTAGAACCTCAATTAAGTAACAACCAGTTTGGATTTAGAAAAGGGAAGAGCTGCACTGATGCAATATTTACTCTTCGGCAAATTTGTGAACAGACAATCAAATATAATAAACACCAGAATCTTATATTCATTGATCAAGAGAAGGCTTTTGACAGGATTAACAGAAATAAACTATGGAACATTCTTGAAGAATATGGTGTACCGAGTCAATTATTGGGAAACATAATGGCTCTCTATCAAAATAGCCAGAGCGCTGTAAGAACAACAGAAGGTATGACAGACTGGTTCCCTTTTACATCAGGAGTACGACAAGGATGTGTCCTATCACCCCTACTCTTCATCACATATATGGATACAATTGCACAGGAGTCAAACCAAAACACAGATATTATAAATGAACTACTCTTTGCAGATGACCAATGTTTGTTACAAGAAGAACAAAAACTACAACAACATGTTGATTCATTGCTCACTAACTGTACAAAATTTAACATGAAAATAAACACCTCAAAAACTGAAGTAATGACCATAGGAAAGAAACACAGTAATGTAAACAAAAAGATCAATGACATACAATTAGAACAAGTTCAAGAAATCAAGTACTTAGGATGCATATTTAAAGAAGATGGAGGAATCGATAAAGAGATACAGGCTAGAGTTCAAAAAGCCAATGCAGTCAAATACCAACTGGCCCCACTTCTTCGTCATCCAAAGATCTCGTTACCAGCCAAACAACGGATGATCAACAGCATTTTCATCCCTACGTTATGTTATCAGTGCCAAACGTGGACAATGAACAAATCACATATGCAAAAAAAAACTACGTGTGAAATGCGATGTCTCCGAAGAGTCACCAACAATACACGAAGAGACAGAGTCACAAACGTCAGCATTAGAGACAAAGTTGGAACAAGAGCATGCATGGAACATATTGAAAGACAGAGAATGAAGTGGTTTGGCCATTGGGTAAGAATGCAACCGGATCAGATTGCCTATAAGGCCTTTTACAGTAGAACATCGGGAAGAAAGGCCAGAGGAAGACCCAGGTAAAAATGGATAGATGGAGTAGCTGAATACGGCCAGAAGATCCAGAAAACTGTCACTCAGATCACGCGAGAGGCACAAAACAAATACTTTAAACCACGACACTGGGCTGCAGCCCGGTAAAAGTGAAGAAGACAATAGATAGATAGATCAACAGCTTGGTTGTTTTCGCACGTTCGTAATTCCCTGTCATGTTCAAACTATCCGGTAATACGTCATGTGTTGACTGATATGTGTTAGTCTGCTTGTTTCTTCATAGACTGTACTATAGTTATATAGTCTACCTCGATTTTAATGTTTTATATATATATATACACACACATATATATATACACACACAAACACAATTTGTGTACCATTTAGAAGATGTTTCGTTAAATATGTATAATATTTACTGTTGTGCTATCTAGTGATTGTGTTTCTTTCACATAACCATTTCTGAAAATATTGATGCCTCAAAATGTCAGCCCAACATATTATAGTTGTAAAAGTAACACTGATGTTGGAAAAACATTATTGCAACATTCATGATCACATTACCAATCATTCTCGCCATTGCGTTAACATTTTTCTGATGAAGAAATTGTTTATGCAGTCCAAACGAGAGCCTATTTGTGCATCAACTCATGTAACTGTGAGTGTACAGAATAGATTTTGATACTCAATGAATCGTTGTTTCAATATAACTATCATCATGTTGATATGGGTGTACTTAGTTTAGTTATACATACTAGACAACAGTAATGCGTTTGTCGCATTTTGTAACTTTTGTTAATTCATTAATTCTGTTGTGTGGCAGAATCATTAGGTAGGCACTCTTGGTTTGTCCTAATAAAACATTATAACATCATATGTGTTCTTCTTTCTCTTTAAACGAAAATTAATTTTATCATACATTCACTTGTAAATCAAAATATTACTACCATTTCTAGTCACGACACCACGGCGGCTACATTTTAGCATGCAAATAATGATAAACTGCATAGCTAAAATTGTGAGAAACTGATAGAAGAGTGAATGATAAGTAATGACTTAATAACAAACACGATTATGAGGTAGTAAGCTATATGTTATACAGCGCTAGATAATATCTTTGAAAAAAAAAAATCAATTCTCGGTGCGATATGTCGTTCATATCAGGCCGGCTGCTTTTATTTCCTATGAAATATAACGTACCAATTTTTTCTCCCCTGTAAGCTCAGATCAGGAAAAAACAAATACCTACATCTGTAGGGATTTAAACACACGACCATCAACCGACAGGCTGGACTAATAGTCACAGTTCTATCGTGACTCCCTGGTATTAAAAAATATAATTTCAAAAGCCTGTTGATAACTTGGGTTGTGAGGAAATAATGAGGAGAGTGTCAGTGAAGAATTGAATGGAAATATTCATGATTCTGGTAAAAACGTAGATGACCATTATCAAATAATCGGCAATCCAGACAGTAGTTGATGTCAGGATTGTGAAACTTGTCAATGGGATAGGCAGACGTAGACGGGCTGTCGATAGTCTGAGATGGCGTCACTGCACGGCATTATGGTCTATTACTAAACCCGTCTACTCTCCCTCAATCCATGTACTAAATAAATTCATTCAGACTGCTGGCAGAAAGCACTTACATTGCAAAGTAATTCTTGCTGGGAGGAGGGGAGGTGAAGAGAAATTGCTTCTTTTTTGTTACTATACCTACGTAGGAAGATGGAATATTTGTGAGCCAGCTGTGAAAACCCTTCTCTGATGGTTCACATTTTCTTTTCGCCAAATTTTACAAGCCCCAGGCACGCCCACACAAGCAATTTGACCAGCAGAGGACAGGCACATTTTCCTGTTAAAATTTATATCTAAACTGACACAATTATGTCTTTCTAGTGAACAAGTTTCATACTTCGATCTATATATTTATGTTAAGCCTTTTATTCGGTTTATACTGACCTAGTCTTTGAATACTTCGTTTTTTCCTTATGGGTTCCAGGTCCCGATTTGGAGGTTGAAAGGGGGGGGGGGGGGGTGGTTGATGAGGACATACCCATGGTTCTTTCACAAACATGTTGTAAAAGTCGTCTATTTAGGGGTGCTTATTTCGAAGTCGGCGTGCATCTGCACAATAGGGAGGGAACCAACAGTAATCATACAAATAAGTCAGGTCTACAAAGCGGATGTGCACGCAGACTCAAGTTCTGTAACAAGACCAAATTTCACATGTGGACGAAGCACCAGAACTTTCAACCGGAGTTTACAGCCGGTGTGCGCAAAGAATAAGTACCCCTGTATGTGTCCTCAGTGATAAGTCTAAAATAAATCAATATGAAATTACCAAAATAAGCACAAAATAAACAAAAACAGCGCACACGTCTGCAGCATTAAGGAATTGTGTAAACTGAGCATGCCAATGACTGACATCTAGAAACGAAAACAGAATGCTAAGCAGTGACATAGAAGTTGATGTATGAGCACCTCAAGGTTGACACATTCAGCAAGCAGCATCAGTGGGGAAAGTGCTTATGTAGTAACGACAGAGGCACCTTGTAAAGAGCGATCACTAGCATTAATAAATTTCCATTAAAAAAAAAAGGACTGTTTAGATCATTTTTAATGAAAAGAAAAGAAAAACTGACACACACACACACACACACACACACACACACACACACACACATACATACATACACACAAATACTAATGTAGAAAACGACACCGAATAGTCTGGGGTTATCTTGTAAAAATGCAGCAAAACCAGTTATCAAGATAGCCGCTACAGCTTATAAAACCTAATGAGAAAACTGATTATGACATTAAAGACTTCGTAAATTCATATCACATGACAATGGCCAGGTCTTATCATGGGGAGTTGGAATATTCCTTCCCATGATACTTGGCGGCAAGTGTGGAAGATGACGATCATAACAAGCATAACACATCTATATTTGCTGCGAGCCGTTGTTGCGACTGAACGAGATGAAACTAACGGAACTGTTTACAACAGATTGATTTCTTCGAGGATATTAGCACGATGAGAAATAGGAAAATTTAGTAAGTGCGCCCCACTTAATGCTTCCAGGCTTGTACAAAATGAAGTCTCCGCTCGTGCACATAACTGTACATAAGAGATTACGGCATGACCACGACAAGAAGTCTTAGACGTTGAAGATACAGATGACGAGACAGATGTGTGCAGAAAACGATTCCCGCTGACAAAGAATAGATTCTTATTGCTAAACCTAGCACATGCAAAGAAAGCACCGATCTCACAATGCAAGAACACACGTGTTAGAGGGGAATGACTATATATACACAACACTGTGGGCAGACATGAACACCCGTGTTAGAGGTGAATGACTATATAAACACAACACTGTGGGCAGACATGAACACCAGTGTTAGAGGTGAATGACTATATAAACACAACACTGTGGGCAGACATGAACACCCGTGTAAGAGGTGATTGACTATATAAACACAACACAGTGGGCAGACATGAACACTCGTGTTAATCGTGAATGACTATATAAACACAACACTGTGGGCAGACATGAACACCCGTGTTAGAGGAGATTGACTATATAAACACCACACTGTAGGCAGACATGAACACCCGTGTTAATGGTGATTGACTATATAAACACAACACTGTATGCAGACATGCACAGCCGTGTTAGAGTTGATCGACTATATAAACGCAACACTGTGGGCAGACATGATCGCAAACACAAGCCGGCATGGATCACGAGATGAATTCGTGTGGTGACCGACCGATGATTCTATAACAACAGGAAAACTAACTTATATTGTCATTCGCATGTTCACAAAAGTTATCTGTGTATGTGTGTATACATGCGTCTCTCTCTCTCTCTCTCTCTCTCTCTCTCTCTCTCTCTCTCTCTCTCTCTCTCTCTCTCTCTCTCTCTCTCGCTTGCTCGCTGGCTCACTCTGTGTTTCTGTGTGTTTAAGTGTGCCACTTTGCTGTGTATGTGTGTCTGCATGTGTGTGTGTGCGATTGGATCCATGTAGCTGTGTATATGTGTCTGTGTGTGTGTCTCTGTGTTTGTCTGCATGTGTGTGTGTCTGGGTGTTTTTCTGCATATTTGATGTGACTGTGAATATCTTCGTTTGTGTCTGTGGTGTCCCCGTATGTGTTTGTCTGCATGTTGGCCTGTGTATGTTTATGTATTTTGTATGCGGGTGTGTCTATGAGGCTGTATGTGTGTATCTCTGTGTGTATGTGTCTGTATGTCTGTCTGCGTTAGTGTATGTGTCAACATGTGTCTGTGTATGTCTATATGTGTTTCTCTGTGTGTATTGTGTGTGCCCCTTTGTTGTCTGTATGTGTTTGCATGTCAAAGTATATGTCTGTGCGTGCTGAATATATGTCTCTGCGTGTGTATTTCTATGTGTTTGTATGTGTATGCATTTCTGCGTGTTTGTCTGTTTGGGTGTCAGTATGTGTTAGTCTGCCTGTTTGTATTTGTGTGTGTGTGTGTGTGTGTGTGTTTGACTGCGTGTGTGTCCATGTGGCTGTCTGTATGTGTCTGCATGTTTGTCTGCGTATGTGTGTGTGGTGTGTGTGTGTGTGTGAGCAGGAATGTAAATATGTGTGTGTGTCTGTGTGTGTGTCTGTATTTTTGTCTAAGTGAGTGTGTGTGTCTCTGTGGGAGTTTCCTTGTGTGCATGTGTGTGTATTACGACTGGGTGTTTGTATGTGTATATGCCTGTATTACGTATGTATGTTTGTATGTGTGTATGCCTGTATTACGTATGTATGTATGTATGTATGTATGTATGTATGTATGTATGTATGTATGTATGTATGTATGTATGTATGTATGTATGTATGTATGTATGTATGTATGTATGTATGTATGTATGTATGTATGTATGTATGTATGTATGTATGTATGTATGTATGTATGTATGTATGTATGTATGTATGTATGTATGTATGTATGTATGTATGTATGTGTGTGTGTGTGTGTGTGTGTGTGTGTGTGTGTGTGTGTGTGTGTGTGTGTGTGTGTGTGTGTGTGTGTGTGTGTGTGTATGTATGTATGTATGTATGTATGTATGTATGTATGTATGTATGTATGTATGTATGTATGTATGTATGTATGTATGTATGTATGTATGTATGTATGTATGTATGTATGTATGTATGTATGTATGTATGTATGTATGTATGTATGTATGTATGTATGTATGTATGTATGTATGTATGTATGTATGTATGTATGTATGTATGTATGTATGTATGTATGTATGTATGTATGTATGTATGTATGTATGTATGTATGTATGTATGTATGTATGTATGTATGTATGTATGTATGTATGTATGTATGTATGTATGTATGTATGTATGTATGTATGTATGTATGTATGTATGTATGTATGTATGTGTGTATGTATGTATGTACGTACGTACGTACGTACGTACGTATGTATGTATGTATGTATGTATGTATGTATGTATGTATGTATGTATGTATGTATGTATGTATGTATGTATGTATGTATGTATGTATGTATGTATGTATGTATGTATGTATGTATGTATGTATGCCTGTATGTATGCCTGTATGTTTGTATCTATGTATGCATGTTTGTGTGTATGTATGTATGCCTGTGTGTATGCCTGGATGCATGTTTGTTTGTATGTATGTGTGTATGTACGTATGCATGTACGTATGCATTTACATATTTAATGTATTCATGCATGTATGTTTGTGTAAGTGAGTGGGTGAGCGTGTGTATGAGGGTGTATGTATGCACGCGCGGGTTTTTGCATGCACTTTACAACTCATGCTTTTGTGTTCTTTTATAATATTCATAATATGCATATCATCATATGATCATAACTTGTTTTATTAGTAAAATACAACTGCTGTGCGAAAGAAACTAGCTTATTATGGTTAACTACGAGTAGCCACCACAGTATAGCGACTAAACGATCGCCTGTCGATTGGAACGTCGTGAGTTCAGGTCCTGACAGAGTCGGACATTTAAATAAAAAACGACCTTGGCTTCCAGGTTGACCCAATTTTTCATAGGTACCAGGTGAAATCCAGGAAAGTAACATGAAACATAATTCGACACAATATTAGCAGGCATAGTGGGAGTTGGGGGGGTGGGAGGGGGAGGGGAATACGAGCCACTTGAGGTAGTATGTGTTAATCATTACATAGAAGTTCAAAGTCTGACAATTAATTAGGGAGACTGCTTTTATAATGGACTAGCTGTACCCGGCCACTCGTTGCTGTGGCCCAGAATGGTGAGAGTTAAGAAAATAGCACTTAGCTAACAGTGTCTGTCTAACCCCCTCCTCTCCCCTCGACGCAGTCATATTTCCCTCTCCGAAGGATTGAAAAATCATCAATGGCGAAATTATTTAAATAGAAATAGTTAAGAAATGAGAACATTAAAATAATATTTTAAGCTCTGTCAGCTAACAGTGTCTGGCATAGCCCCCCCCCCCCCCCTTTTCCCCCATCATATCTCCCTCTCCGAAGGATTGAAAAATCATCACCTGGAGAAATTATTAAAAATAAATAGTTAAGAAATTAGAACTTTAAAACAATATTTCAAGCTCTGTCAGCTAACTGTGTCTGGCATAACACCCCCCCCCCCCCTCCCCTCTCCCAACCATATCATCTTCTCCGAAGGATGGGAAAGTCACCGTGTAACGAAATATTGTAACTAAATTGAGCTTTGCATCCGTGTCTACCCAGACTTAAATAGGTAGCATTAACTTGTACAGAGAAGTAAATGTAACCAGTGTAACAGCTACCACATCACCCATCCAGTATCAGTACTACTGCTACCACAACCACCATCACCATCACAACAACAACAACAACAACTGTCACTACAGTCTGTGTAGGTCGGTGTAGAAAAGAGGAGTTAGCGCCGCATGCGGTCGCCACGGACTGTTTATTTTGATTTTGCCCCGGACATAGGAAAAACAACTGCATCACGTAACCAGTGATGGAACCCACAGTGAAAAGTACACTATACTCACGAATAGGGGAGAAAAATACCCCACACCCGTCATCTCTTCCTCTCCGAGGAAACGATTTTTAACTAACCTTGGCATCCTTGTCCACCCAAACTAAACTGGACTGTAAGCCGTCTTAGTTAACAGTTTCTGTCATCGCCGAATAGTTTTTGATCGAGAAGCGTCGCGGGGAGGCTAATTAGAACTTAACTGAAATCGGATGTCTTTGGGCAAAAGGCGCAGATATCGCAGTCTAGCTGTAAACCACAACACAGCGTGGCAACCACCCTTTTAGGGGAAAAAGAACAATTATCACCCTGCAGGGAATCGAACACCGGTCACTCGAGTGAAGGGTGACATACTTACAACTTTACAAAGACGACTGAAGAGTTTATGTCAGATATCGCAGCCTAGCTGTAAGCCACAATACAACGTGTCAACGGCCCTCTCGAGGGCAAACGAAGGTTACCCGTGACATGACATTGAGCATCACGTCGCCGCTGTCGCAGGCTAGCTGTAAACCCCAAAACCACAACACAACGTGCCAGCCGCCCATTTTAGGGCTAAACAAATTATATCACCTAGCGGGGAATCGAACGCGGGACACCTGCATGATAGGCAGAATAGTTAAAAACTACGATACCAAACGCTCAAGCAAATAGTGGAAATTAAATTATAAAATAACGCAAAGTTCAATAAGAGCTCAGCAGTCAAATATGGTCGATCACATAAAAACAAATCCGGGCCGGCAACGAAACAAATAATGATTTTACCGTTGCTGGAGCTACGTCGTTCGTGGTTTGTGCGATTTTCTGACAAAAAAATCACGCTTGGAGTCAGAGGCAACGTTGTGTGCAAATTTGAAAGCAATCGGTTCAGTAGTTTCCGAGTTTTTAGCTTACATCATCTTAAAATTAACATTTTTATTAATTTAGATTAAAAACAAAAAACCACAATATCAGTGAAACAAATCATGTATAAACTAGCACCATTCTTCTATGATCTGGCACCATTGTAACGCCGCCGCCCGCTCAGAAGACGACAAATAATCCACACGTTTTTAGTTACTGAAATTTGAGTTTTTGTCTCATCATTTAATGGTCGGTCTGACTGTATATTCGTTTCTTTTGAAGATAATTGGTTGTTTCAGTGATTGATATGCCTTACCTTTATTTGCTCAGTAAGGGTAAATTCAACCTAAGGCAATCCCAGTCAACACAAAGAAACATCTCATACAAAGCATATTCATTTCCACTCTATGCTACCAGTGCCAGACGTGGTCACTCACAATAAAACATAAATAAAAATTAGTAACCATGGAAATGAGGTGTCTGGGAAAGACTGTTGGAGTCAAGAGAAGAGATAAAATCAGTAATTAGGTCATACTAGATAAAGTCGGCACGGAACCACTTCTAAATTACATAGAAAGACAGCAAATCAAATGGTTTGCTCACTTGGAGACAATGCCTTCTAATGCTATACCTTACAAGGCATACACGGAACGAGGAGAGGGACGAAGAGCAAGAGTTAAACCAAAAAGAAGTGGAAAGATAACATAAGAGAAACTCTACAGCACTACAATGTGTCTATTGTCGAAGCAGACAGAATAGCACGAAGCAGGACCTAATATCTTCCTCGACAACCGATGCGGTAAAAGAGAATGTAAAAAAGAAAAACAAGAAGGGTAAATAAGCAGACGAAATGGCTGAGACTTTCGGGCTTTCGTTCTTCCTGGCAACTGTGGACTAAATACAAGTCGTAAAATACAGAAGCCACTGTTGTGAGTCATTAATGTGTCGGAAGCACGCGTAATGCAGTATAACAAACAATTTAATATAAATCCCTATGTCGGGAAAATGACGTGTTCGACATGTGAATTAAAATTATCGTTAAATCAACTTCAGAATAATGACATTTCTAAAAAAAAAAAAAAGCCATCTTGTGCTTTATCTATCTAAATCACGTCAACGTTAAGAGACAAAAAGCAAGAGAACTTATGTCAGTCATAATCTTGTCTTTGCCCCAAATAGAACTCACCCTCCAGCGAACTCCTCAAGATAAAACACTAGCAATGTTTGTTTTAATGGCCGTGCTCTTTCGATTCAGAGATATTGTTTGACTTGGAGACTGGAGAGGAAATAGACGATTGAGAGAACACATATAGGAGGTATTTAACAGATACAGGCTATCTTAGCTCTCCATACACTGCAATGGAACACATGAGAGAGAAAAACGGTGAGACGCACTTTGATGATTCCCAAGACCAGAATGTCCTCAGAAAACGGTTCAAAGCCGCAACAGGTAGCGAACGGAAGGGGATGCATGAAGTTTGGTTGCATTTAAAGAACAAACACAGTGCCATCTGTCGCGCTGAGCGTTTCTGTAATAACGGACGGAGAACCAAAAGGGAGCGAGAGAAATTCTGTAGGGACCCGTTCCCGTTTGCCCGAGGTCTATTCGAGCAACCGAAGTCTGGAACTCAGGTTGTCAGTAAAGAGGAGCTTGAGTCACATCTACGCAAGATGTACATTGACAAAAAGCGGAATGAGCCTCTCGATAACAATCCAGAGATCCTTAGCGGCCTCATGCAGCCTGAGTTGCCGAAGGTACCATTTAAACTGATACCTCCCCTTTGGTCTGTTGAGGAAATTGTGAAACGAGCCAGCGGCAAGTCTGCTCCAGGTCCGAATAGTGTTCCGTACGTTCTTTACAAGCGTTGTCCAAAAAACCTACGAATGCTTTACAGCTTGTTGAGACAAGCGTGAAGCCGAAAACACATATGTCCAGAGTGGCAACGGGCAAACGAGGTCTACATTCCTAAAGAGCAGGACTCGAAGAGTCTTTCCCAATTCAGGCTCATCTCGCTGTTGAATGTCGAGGGTAAAATATTCTTCTCGTTCATGGCTCGCCGGCTCACACAGTATCTGATGGCTAACAAGTACATCGATACTAGTGTTCAAAAGGGTGGTATTCCGGGCGTTCCTGGGTGCCTTGAACACGCTACCATGATTTGGGAGTATATTCAGAGAGCCAAACATGAGAGAACTCAATTGCACGTTATATGGTTGAACCTCGCCAACGCCTACGGGGCAGTTCCCCATAGGCTACTGTGGCAGGCCCTTCGCATGTTTCACGTACCGACACAGGTCAACCAAATGATCGAGCAATATTTCTCCAAGTTCGCTTTGCGCTTCTCTACCTCGACGTTTACCACGAGGTGGACTGAGTTACAGGTTGGGATAGTTATGGGCTTTACGATCTCACCCATACTGTTCGTCATGGCCATGCAGATCATGTTAGACGGACAGGGCATTCAAATAAGGGACCACTGGATGCCGCCACTACGCGCATTTATGAATGACACGACTATAATCACGGGCAGCGAGGAGTCTGCCCGCACGATCCTGAAAAGATTGGACGCGGTGGTCCACTGTAGCGGTATGCAATTCAAACCGCAGAAGTCGAGGAGTCTATCAATCCTTAAGGGGTGGGTGGCGGCAACCAGTTTTACGGTATAAAGGAATAAGATCCTGACGGTTCTAAAGGAACCGGTGAAGAGCCTTGGTCGCGTTTACGATTCGAATTTATCTGATAGAGCGGAGGTCCGGCGAATACACGAGTCACTGGCTACAGGCCTGCTCGCGATCGAGCGGTGCAGGCTGATCGGGAAGTTCAAGGTATGGTGTCATGTTGATTCCAAAGTTCCTCTGGCCTCTGTTAGTCTACGAAGTGACGATGACAGCAGTGGAGACGATGGAGAGGAAAATCAACACAGCCTTAAGAAAGTGGATGGTGCATTGCCTTGTCTGACTCACGTGGCTCTGTATTGTAAGCAGGCTAACCTGGTACTCCCGTTCAAATCGATAACCGAAGAGTTTAAAGTCGGCAAGGTAAGACTCGCCATGCTCTTGCGCTAGTCTTCATACTCAAATGTCATCGCTGTCCAGCCCGCTCTAAAGACTGGTCAGAAATGGAGAGTCCTCGATGCGATCGAATCTGCCCAGAATGCACTAAAATTGAAGGAAATATTGGGATACACTCAAACCGGCCGTCGAGGCCTAGGTCACGGGAAGGTCAATTGGTGGTCCAAAGCCATAGCCAAAGAACGCCGAGACATGGTAATACAACAAGTTAAGGACAACGAAAAAGAGGTTCGTTTTCAGAAAGCAGCCCAGCAGTCGCAGCAGGGCCATAGGGTCAGCCTGGACAGCGCATTGCCAAGAGAATGAGATCTGGCGAATGACCCCGCTGCGACTGAGCTTTATCGTTCGTTCGGCGTACGATGTATTACCGTCCGGTGTTAACATTATGAAGTGGTATGTGACTAACGACCCGACTTGCCCGCTGTGCAAAGCGAATCAGACGCCAGAACACGTTCTGTTCGCATGCAGGAAAGCCCTAGGTCAAGGCCGATATACCTGGCGCCACAACAAGGTACTAGAAGATTTGGCTGCTGTTGTGGACCAGGCTAGGTTGCGGGCTAACGCTAGAGCCAGTCCTACCGTCTCCCCATACGATTCCTCAAGGCTGGGCAGATTCAAAAAGGTAAAATCAACCAAGGCGCATTCGCTCCATCTATGCTAGACTATGCGAAGGACTGGTTACTGGCGGTTGATCTGCCGGGCCATAAAAGGTACCCTGAGTTAATTCGGAAGACCGGCCTGCGACCTGACATAGTTCTCCACTCTGCGGAAAAACGGCAGCTCACCCTGATTGAGCTGACCGTCCCGTATGAGTCGCGAAAGGACGAAAATCACATGTATAAGCTCGAGAAATACTGCGATTTAGCAGCCGGTCTGAGAAGAGACGAGGCGTACACAGTAAGGGTCTTTGCCGTCGAAGTGGGATCGAGAGGCCTCGTTTCCACTTCGCTCTACAGTGTGATTAAAGAACTAGGATTGCGCGGTAATGAACGCAAGCGGACACTTAAACAGCTGGGCGAGGTTGCTGAGAGGGCCTCAAGCTGGCTCTGGACGCAAAGAAACAACGTAGGGGACGGGCCTCAGTGAGCTTGTCCGGGTGTCTAGCGGAAAAGAATTTCACATCCCTTGAAAGTCCATCGTGTCCGAATTGCCAGTGTTCCTCTGCCACCTGCTAACAAAAGTCCAACATGTGTCCGGTATACCAATCGTAAGCTTGTCTTTCGGTCGTCCAGGTATGCAGACTGCTCTAATTATGCTACCACGACGACTTCTTATCACACAGTACCTTCTGCAAAATCACCAACTCGTCTTGTTTTCTATCCGAACACCGTCCAGTAATTTCGTGCAGCAGGGAAACCAACCCTGAGCTTCATGAACACATGCGGGCACACTCTCTGAAAACGTCAACGAAAACGTTTGTCGACGAGAGATTACTTCTACTGACGATTGGTAGATTCCTGCTGTACATGCTACCCTGTGGCGTTTATTCCTATGTGACAAAGCATTTGATAAGTGGCATCGTATGTTTAATCAACATACCTCTATTGATGCCACATATTTAATCAACAGTGACATTGCATGTTCGATTAACAAGCTGTGTGTGGCAGATCATCTGTCTGATCAACAGGATATGTACTTGTTGGACAGACAGGGTATATATATCGAACACATGTCTGTGTGATCAGATATATTGACCAAATATATGCAATCTGTACTTACACGTCAGTCAATCATCAATTGATCAGACATATAATCCCATACTGAAAACCTGTACCGGATTATGTGAACATTTTACATCTGTAGTTTAGATCTAGTGATTCGTATGGATTATCATTACAGCAATCCGATCTCCTTCCTCCTCAAAAGCTTCATAAGTGTAAAACGACTGATGACGCCTGTTCTGTGTTGATTAACAAACCGTCTTGTCCCCTCAGTAAAATATTAATTTCTTGCAGCTCCAGGCTGCATCCCCATGTTTACCAGCTTAGACAATGATACTAAAAGCTCTTTGTCGTTCTGGTTGTCACCTTAAGCGCTGAACATATTATTCATATTACAGCTTCTGTTCAGTGCTGGACAAGCCATAACAACTACAGTGTCTGCAAGATAATCTGTCCGCTTGTTCCTATGAATACTCACCTGACCCGAGAAGAATAGCAGATTGGTGTCAAATCAAAGCACAGATTAACCCTGCAAAAACACTGCAACTCAGTTCTCTTCGAACAACCATATAGTACACACAATAATGCACTCTGTGCACATGAATGGTGAAGAGATAGCAAGGACTGAACTTTTAGAATACCTGGGAGTACATTTTTATCGGAGCCTCAGCTGCAGATTCTAAGTTGATACTATGATCAACAAGGCCAGAAAGGGTTTGGCTGCAATGAAAGTGGTCAACAAAGACTGCTAGTTATTCTTTATTAGGGTTTGATCCTCTCTATCATAGGATATGTCCTGACAATTCTTACACTCAGCATGACACAAATCGTCAGACTGGAGAAGGTACAACATGAAGCAATGTGCATCATACATGGTTGCACCAAAGACACAATATGTAGAGATATGAGATACCTAATAGATCTTCTAGAAATAAGCAGAGGCTTAAAATGCCCCAAGCCTGTGCCTAACTCAAAATTACTGAAGTCTTCACACACCAACTCCACGATGAATTGAATACACGTAAAGGCAACAGACTTAAACTAGGCCAGTCTTGCTTGGGCTGTACAGAGTTAGTACTTCAAAGGGTGATTTCCCTTCAAGACATAAACTGTGGAAAGGAACGGATACCCATACCAAAGAAATACGAAAAGTAAGTTAGTTAGTTTATATTAGTTTATGTTTAAGCTTCATAGCAAACGGATCACCCATTATTTGCTCCGCTCCTGTGGCAACGAAAAACACACGGAATGTTCATCACAGTCCCTTGTGGAGAGATTGACAGACTGCTGTATCAGCATATGCACTAGCATACACACGCATTAAAAGAATACGGTAGCAATCAGAAATGCTAACGCAAAACAGTCCGACATTAGAAATGCAGTTCACCCTCGACGGTAGCAGAGGTAACTAACAAATCGGCAGTTGCACATGCGATCAGTTTTTATAACATAAGGGCACCACCAAAATTTTGACCACAGGCCACGCCCCATTTTCTGAACTACAATTCACAAAACAACGCCATGTTGGTCACAGTCGAAAAAGTTCCAAATGAAATCCGCAGCTCACGGTGTCGCAAACATGCACTCAACTCAGTAGCTGGGCGAGGAAACTATATCCTTTTAGTCTACAAATTGAGCAACAATGCAACGGCCACTGTCTGGCAGAAGCAAAAACTTTGCCACGACTCGAAACAGTGGCCGTGCCTAGCCTCCATTTTGACCGGTAAGTACTTTGCGGTGGTTATCACCCTGACAAAACAATGCGTGATCTGGCACCACTAATAGTTGATGCAGACGGGTGGTGGTACACACATCACTGGAAAATGCCTTTTTAATAACAAATGGTTCTGCAATTGCCCAAAAGAGTAGTGCATGGGCAAGAACCAAAGAGAAAGTTGTCAAAGAAGAAGTGGAGCATTTGCTTTTACCACCAGCAACATGACAATTGAGGCCATGACTGTAACAAAGGCTATAGAATGGCTGAAAACTCAGGAATTCGCCAATGCATGTTTCCTCATCGACTCTTTTAGAGTGCTACTGAAGATCAAGGATGTGTATATAAGGAAACAGTGGCTCCCTTTGATGCAGCAAGCAAAGTTTCGCAAAATCACCTTCATTTTTGTCCCAGGGGATGCTTGTATGAAAGCAAAAAATAAAGCAGACGTTCTGGCTGGAAGTGCGACTATCAGAAATAGTATATCTGTAGATCTATAGATATGAGAGACACTGTCAATGCCACACGAGAGGCTAAACGCTGTGAGGCTTTTAGTTTCGAGGAAAATTATTTTTCACTAAATAGACTGTCACATATCACTCCTGTCGCGTGCCTAATGTAAGGATTTCTCCTTCAGAACCAACAGCACTCAGAGATAATTATGTTGAGTCGTTTGGCTCGTATTGGTCTAAGGGATTCCCCGTGGCCAATATACGCTCAACTTATCTCTGGAGTAGGGCAACTCAAGTATTGGCACTACAAAATATATCAGTATATGAATACAATATTTCTAGGCACACTTGGCTGGACACCCCCACTACTTACTAAAGAAAGCCCCCAGGTTATGATAGTTCATTATCATAACCATGTTAACACATATAATGAAGATACATACACTCACAACTGCTAAACACTTAAGAAGGTGACATAGAGAAACCTAAGTCAGCCATGAAAATGAATGCATGTAATCAGTATATTATGGATTTACATATAATAACGAAGTGAATTCCAGCTATCAGTGGAAGAATCTCAGCAAATAATGTCTAGATCCCAAGGAAACTATACAGACAGCCGGTCCTGGAGGTGACTATATGTCATCATTGGAAACAAATGAGCTGTGAGGAAAAAAACAGCAAATGGAGTATCAGACTTAGCTTCTATCCTTTCTGTCTATGATGCCTCCTTCAGATCCGGATGATTCGACTGTCTTTGATTCTGGAAATTCTGCTCCACTGGATCAAATAGTCAGAGAGTACCTCACCATAGAGGACACAATACTGCACTGGTACTTAGCAAGTCTCTATCACAAAATAGGATACACATTATTGTTGAGCTGCTCCAAGCTCTAGCACTGGTAGGATGTTTGAGGTACCATCTCCCACATGTTGGAGATGTCAGGAACCTTCACAGGTGTTAGCTGGTGGGTACAGTTAGTTTAGGGTTGTTTGGTTGGTTGATGGGTGTTGGTTGGACTGTGAAACTTCTGCCAGCTCCTCACAAAAGATACATCCTGTCAAGAAAATAACTCAACATTAGTCATCACCAAGAGGGTAACATCTTGACAGGAAAGACAGAACAAGCATCAGTCATCAACCCCCATCTGCTGACTCCCCCCTGCTCTCCTGTTTCATTCCTCAGATTGCCTCTCCAGACCAAGAGACATACGTCTCCTATATTCATCTGTCTGTTTAGTGCAAGAGAAGGCAAGTCAGATATATAGTGGAGATAGATAGAGTGTTCTAACACATATATCACTCTCTCTCTCCCCTTCCCTCTGCACACAGACACCAATATTTACTGTCAGTACCTGCATGCCCCAGATTTCCCAACGCTCGCCCTAGCATTCATTGATCTGGGTCACACACACACACACATACTCTGGTTAACAAAGTCCTGACTTAATTCTGTCCCCATTTGGTATGCACAATTTCTCTAGTTAGTTTAAAACGTACACACTTGTAAGGGTATTAAGTTTTATCAGTATGGGTAGTTTATTGAGGGCATAAGCTATTTAGTCTGTACAGGGGAAGATCTACGTTCGAATCCGCTTCTCTAGCAATCAAGAACGGTCGAACTAAGTGTGATCACACAGCCGATACTGATCTCTCTACAGCAGTGACTACTTTACAGACATCATTTTAGGTACTCGTAAACTATAATTAACTTACCCAAGCATATGTAAAAACTGAGACATTCCAGATCGCCTTGAAAGATGAAATAATACAGGCATAGATGGACACGTCTGGACGCTAGGAAGCTGGCAAAGAGAATAGCGTCACTTAGACACCTCAGGCGTTGGTGCAAAAAGAAGTCCCTAGTATACATGAGCAAGGAGTAAATCGGTTTCCACGAAACCTCCAATAACTCCCTTCATATATATCGCAGATATATACATTTAAAAGTGGAGTTTAGTTAAAGTAACCAGAAAAGGTAGACATAATAATGTTGTCCAATAAAGGCCTATATATATAGATATAAGGGACTATATATTTCTGGGCGAGTCCAAGTTTGAATTTTGTGCAGATTACAGGTAAGACAGGTTATCAGCCTTACAGACCGATGCGTAATGGCTATCATTTCACGACATAGACTGCAAACCCTGGGTGGACCCATTGAAGCCGTGGGATATGAAAACTGTTCACCCGTCGTTACATCAATCAGAACAGCATGGTAGTTGTTAGCCTGAAAATACTTACAGACATACTCAAGCGAAGTTCAGAACGTCCGATTTTCAGTGAAGACCAACTTTAAATTGAACAATGAACCCGCATGACCTCGCACACATGACTACCAGCAGCATGATTATGGAGGTGATGGCGGTGACACAAGCTTTCACATGGCTAGAGTCACAGGACTATTCCCGCGTGTCTGAGCGCTGAGTGATTCTTTGAGCATCATCCGGCGGGTCGAGGCAGGCTGGTTACGCAGACAGTGGATTGAGTCACTGCAAAACTCTCCTGTGTGTGCATTTACCTTTATATTTGTCCCATGGCATGCAGGTGTTGTTGGTAATGATAGAGCTGATAGACTGGCAGGTGCCGCAAAAACTGAAGATAGCCGGCCCGTGGATCACGCAGACATAGTCAATGACCTTAGAGAGATAGGACATTCTGAGAATTTTGGAAGCAACGTGTTCACATCACAGCTAAGAATGCGAGAATTTAGAGTAAAGATCGGCACAGACAAGCATAAGAAGCACACGAAGTCTTGTCAGCCAGCATTAACTCGCAAAGCTGGTGAAAAGGTTGAGAGGGGTATCTGAGCACCTATTGATGTGTCCGGAGTGCTCTGAAGATAATCTAACTCATAACTTACAGAGAAAAATTAGAGCAGCCATTAGCGAAGTGCTTAGTGTTGCTGTTCATTTTTGTCTTATGAAACTAGTCCGCATTATTTTAAGCATATTCATTGAGTCACTAAGTATGCACGCGTGTGGGAACTCTTGAGAACCAAGCCATGCTAATTCCATTGGTACAACCATTGTAAGGATGCTTGATATAACAGCAAAGACGCTTCATTTCCATGATGGTTTTCCCCCTTTGAGCTTACTTGAATAAGAAATGTTGAATCAAAAATCGACATCACAACATTTAGAACACACTCATAAGCGCACCGTACCCATATTTAGCAGAAAGCGAAGAGTTTTAGTTCCGATGGTACCATCATCATCATCATCATCAGTTCTCGTTATGCCTAGTGGCACATGGGGCTTCAGAGAGGACTTTCCATGCTTTCCTGTCCTGTGCAATCTTCAGTGCAGTTTTCCATGTCAAAGATGCCGCACTCCAACACTTTCCAACGTTCGTCTCCATGTTGTTTTTAGGCGCCCCTGTTTTCTCTTTCCCTCTGGTGTCCATATAAGAGGTGTTTTGGTGGGTATATCAGGATTCATTCTCATAACGTGGCCAAGCCATTTCCATCTTCTCTTGGTTATCGTACTGTCTAAAGTTTCTTGGTTTGTGACTTGAAGTAGTTTAGTGTTTGAGATTGTATCTGGCCAGAAAATTTTGACAATTCTACGTAGACATGTGCGGTGGAAGGTGAACAGCTTGTGTGCATCCTATTGGGTCATTCTCCAGCATTCTGCTTCATAAACAATAACTGGCAAAATGATGCTCTTGTATAGTCGGAGTTGTGTTCCTTTGCAGTAATTGTTGGATTTCTAGATTTGCCTCAAACTTCTAAAAGCAACTCTAGCTTTGTTCAGACGTGACTGTATGTCCTCTTCGGTCCCCCGATGGTACCAGCAACTGTCTTAATAACATTCGTCTCGTCCTTCCCTTGAGTGTTGAGCGTCGACCAATTCCCTTGGTAACTCCCTGCGGCGCCCTTCTCCTTAGACAGTAATGATCTGTTTGGCCTCTGCACTGTTCACACGTTGCATACATCACTTCACCACTAAGTGATTAAGGGATGCAAAACCGACCAGTCTACTGCCTGTTCATTTCCCTGCATAAAAGCATAGCCTGAAGAAAATATCCAAAGGACGCAAATTAAACGGGACCTCTGAAGTGATGATTGCCACTCTGCACGCAGCATACCTGTCTCCGCCTTTCTCAGCATGCTCTGTAAGTCAGTTCAATCAATGCGTGTGTGTACAGCTGATTATCAAGCCAACGAAGGCACCTTTGAATTCCAGAAAAATTTGACTTAAAAGCTCAACAAAATGGGGAAGCAGTAAAACGTGAACAAAACAACACAACGTAACGTTTCGACCGGGCGGCCTTTTTCAAACAACACATTTGAGCATAACGTGTATGCCAATGCGTTTCACTAGCCTCTAATTAATGACCCATCAGTGTAAACCATAGTGTCAACTGCATCTGTATGCTCATCAACCTGTGATCAGGCTAAAGTAAACCATCCAGCATCATTTGCAGTAGTTTAAATACTCAAAACGTTCAAAATACGGTGCAGACCGCTTAAGACGATCTCTTTATGTTGTAAAGAGCAATTTGTTTATACCCTCTTACATGTCCCTTTGACACATATTATGTTCAGCTGAATCCGTTTATCAAAATTTCTCCGGTATGCCGAACGATTAAACAAACGTGTCCCCGACTTTATCATTTGAGCTGCAAAAAGCGATATTTTTTACATACCAGGAAGTTTGTATAAATTATCGGCCTTATATTTTTTTTTTCGGAAATGCGATTCGTCGGTGATATAATTGGTCATTCCCACTCTATAAAAAGAACTCCACAGGGGAGCATGTACAGCAGGAGTCTACCAATCATCAGTAGAAGCAATCCCTCGTCAACACTTGTTTCAGCCCACAAACTCCTAGAAAACTTCAGAGGGTGGGCCATTCTAAGTCATGACTCTCAGGCTTTTATTTGCTCCTGGTGCACGTATTACATGATGTTCTTGGACAGGGACAAGACGAAATTGGTGACTAAGCAACAGGTTCTGTGAGATCCGAAGTTAGACATATTTGTAGTCGCTGCGGTAGCCTATTAGATCAGTTGGCATACCTTAACGACCAAGTGGCCAGCTTACTAGTCTGTGTTCATCGGACACATATTGAACTTTGTTGGCAATTGGCAGAGGGACACTGGCAGACAATTCGGACACGATGGACTAAGTAAGAAAAAGGACTTCCTTTTCGACTACCGAGGCCCGTCCCCCACGACGTTACATTGTGTCCAGAGCCAGCTCGAAGCCCTTTCAGCTGCTTCGCCCAGTTAAGTAATGGTTTGCGCTCATTTCCTCGCAAGCCCAGCTGCTTTATCACATTGTACATAGAAGTGGAGATAAGACCTCAAGCGCCTACCTCGACGGCGAAGATTCTTACTGTGTACACTTCGTCTTTCCTCAGACTAGCCGCGAGGTCACTGTATTTCTCGAGATTATACATGTGACTCTTGTCCATTCGCGACTCATACGGCACGGTTAGCTCAATCAGGATGAGCTATTGTTTCTACTCTAAATTGAAGCTATTGGTGATTTACATATTTTCTTTGTCGATCGATCAGTTTCTTCCATCCATCAGGGATACTAGCTGAAGGTTTACCATGACATTATAAGATTTTTAAAATCCCAATCTGGTCAGCAGACCAACCATGGCAGATCCCATATATCCCAATAAATCTCAACCAAAAAATATTATAACGGGTACACAACCAGGTGTAAGCATAGCGCTATGCAGGTGAGGACAGTTCTGTGACAAACATCTGTCGTATTCACCGCAAATGCATTATCGTATTGTATGTTGTAAATGCATTGTAAATACATTACCATGTATGTATGCTTCAACTGTAATCTCAATAAGAGTAAAAAAGAGGAATTTGTTGGGTCACTTGTGAGTTCTCCTTATACTACGAAGACAGATGATAGGAAAACATAAAGACAATTAAGAAATAAAATTTAAAAACAACACCCTGGGACAAACAGAGGAATTTAAGTATTTGGGAGCAATTTTCACAGCCGACGGAAAACTGGACAGAGAAATTAGCTCCAGTTGTGCCAAAGCTAATCAAGTAATGGGTCAACTATCTCCCCTTTTGACACACAAACAGATACCTCGGAGTACTAAGGTGAATCTTATCAGAACTATTTTTTGGCCAACACTATGCTATCAATGCCAAACGTGGACACTTACATCCTCCAATGAACGTAAAATTGTGACAACAGAGATGAAATGCCTTTGAAGAGCTGAGGGAGTTTCAAGGAAAGACAGAATATGAAATCATGAAATCAAACGAATGCTAGGAATAAAGCCAGTCTTACACGTCATCAAAGAACAACAAATGAAGTGGTTTGGGCACCTAACAAGAATGCCCTGGTACTATCTGCCACAGCGAGCCACACTAAAACATTACAACAGGTATAGAGCGAGTGGAAGACCTCGGAAAATATGGAGTGATGGCATTAAAAACAGCCTTACAGAAATGAACGTCAGTCTTAATAGTGCTTGCTCTTGACAGAGCTCATCAACGAACATTACATCTCCTCCTGACACTTCGATGAGGTAAAAGGTGAAAAAGAAGAAAAAGAAGGAGAAGAATTGTACAGACAGTAGCAATAACAATTTCTAGCAATATGGCTCCATATGGGACGCCTTACAAAAAACAGATTTAGATTTATACAATATGTGAACAAGCAAATGATAATACAATTAAGCTAAAATTATAATTTTAGCAACAGGTATAGCAAATATAACAATAATACAACATATTAAAATGAAACTCAACAAAGAACGCGATTAGTTTTATTCAAATATACATTTATTAGCCACAGTATATTTGCTTGTAGACAATGACTGTGGTAATTCAGTTTAAGAGTTAAACAGTGTATCAATCCTGAAATCCCCTTTGACTTACTACCTATATTTTGCTTTTTAAACCCATGTCTAATCTGGAAAAAGGGGGGGGGGGGGGGGAATGACATTTGTCTTGTTATATTGTCGACTTTAGTTATGTATGTTTTCAGGTTACTAGTATCTCTATTGCTCGTAGACTATAAACAAGACCAGAATCAGAGGAATTCCTCATATCAATGATGCTGCAAGTACAACCACACACAAAGTAAGTACTGCACAGTTTACTATCTGCATTTGCTAAGGTCTGTTGCGAATTTAGACTAACAACCAGGAAGAAATTGGAGGGGGGGGGGGGTGGAGAATTCATAGTTCTTCATTAATATCCTACCCCAGATAACGTCACAGGACAGTCCAACATTTTATAGGGTGGTAAGACTGGATTTCCCGGCTTTCTGATGCTTTTAACGACCCCAAAATATTTAGAACTGGCCCAACCCCAACCCACCTACGTCCCACGACTTAAGTCGCACGACAGCATGCAGCCTATCTACCACCCCCTGAAAAATTAGAATGTCCCGTGAACTGTGGATTTCCCATGTTTGGGGTAGGATATTGATAAAGCACAGAATTCACATAATATGGTGAAAAGTGCCAATGAGGGAAATGCTGTTTTTGCTGACGGTGAAGAGCTGGAGATTATTTTTACATACTTGGGATCCAAGAAATCAACATCAGGATAGATACCACGGCTACAACAATGAGCAGATTAACAAAAAAGAGTTTAGGAGAATAGAAGGCTCACAGCTATCAAAAACTTAAGTCTATCAAGCTTTTGTTCTCAGCAGTCTTCTGTAAACTATTGAAAAGATGGTTAAATTATTCGTACCAGGAGCAAAGACTGGAAAGACCCACCTGCAGTGTCAACGAAAAATACTTGGCATTAAGTAACTAGACAAGATCATAAAAGCTGAGGTATTTGAATGTTGAATACTGAATTAGGAATCGACATCATAGCACTCAGGACACATCCATTAGAGCTCTGTCCCCATCTTTAGCAGCAAGCAAGGAGTTCAAATTCCAGTGGCACCAGTAACTGACTGTATATCCGTCTCGCATTTCCCTTGAGTCAAAATCCCTTGGTCACTCCTCACAGCGACGTTTTCCTGAGAACGTAATGATCGGGTTTTGCCACCGCACTGTTTACTCGCTCCCTGTTTACTCGCTCCCATAACATCTAGCCTGGCATCATCAGTTCACCAACAAGTGCTGCAGAACCAACCAGTCTATTTATCTAGAGGGGGAGAATGATGGACCCAGTCAATTAGAAACTAACGGTGACGACCTTACTAGCCTCCGGACTGAGATTTTTGCCCAACGGCCGGGTTGGCTCTTCACGGGGTCTGAGAACTCATGCCGGAAGGATGAAATGCGAGAGTGCACCACGCAGTAAACGCCGTTGCAAAACTACTACTCCCGTAGTAGTTACTGAGTCGTTAGGGAACGACGGGCAGGGTATACACCACACGCCTGGAGAGACCCATGACGTCGACTGCGGAGGTGCTCGTTTGATGATTCCTGAAGAAGTGCGTTCAAAGATCAGGTTTCCACCTGCGAGCGACAATGTGTCGTAGTGTAAGTTGGAAGGTACACTATGTGAGAAACTAAATCATGATTTAAAGAAGAAGTCGTTGGGTGATAAGCTTACAAGGTTTGGTAATATAATATACGAGTACTGTTCCCGCGAGTTCGGGACAGTCGAAAAGGCGCAGCCGGGCGTCAAACAAAATATAAGCAGGAGACATGGACATTCTGAAGTGCCGGGCAGACAAGAACGCACTCAGAAAACGGTTCAAAGTCGCTACAGGCAGCGAACGGGAGGGGCTGCATGAGGTCTGGTTGCACCTGAGAAACAGACACAGTGCCCTCTGTCGCGCTGAGCGTTTCTGTAATAACGGACGGAGAACCAAAATGGAGCGAGAGAAATTCTTTAGGGACTTGTTCCAGTTTGCCTGAGATCTATTCGAGCAACGAAGTCTTGGACCTGAGTTGCCGAAGGTGATAAAAATGATACCTTTCTCTTGGTCTGAGGTCGAGGTAGTTGTGAAAAGAGCTAGCGGCAAGTCCTCCCCAGGTCCGAATGGTGTTTCGTACGTCCTGTACAAGCGTTTTCTGAAAGTCCAACGAATGCTTCACCGCTTACTGAGATTAGCGTGGAGCCGAAATCACATATGTCCCGAGTGGCAATGATCCCACAGAGCAAGACTCGAAGAGTCTTTCCCAATTCAGGCCTATTTCGTTGTTGAACGTTGAGGGCAAAATATTCTTCTCGGTAATGGCTCGCCGGCTCACACAGTATCTGATGGCAAACAAGTACATCGATACGAGTGTTCAGAAAGGGGGAATCCCAGGCGTCCCTGGATGCCTTGAACACGCGACCATGATCTGGGAGTCTATCCAGAGGGCCAAGCATGAGAGACTTCCGTTTCACTTAATATGGGCCTCGCCAACGCCTATGGGGCAGTTCCCCATAAGCTACTATGGCAGGCTCTTCGCATGTTCCACGTACCGACACAGATCAACGAAATGATCGAGCAATACTTCTCTAAGTTCGCTTTGCGCTTCTCTACCTTGACGTTTACGACGATATGGACTGAGCTCCAAGTTGGAATAGCTATGGGGTGTACGATCTCGCCAATACTGTTTGTTATGGTCATGCAGGTCATGTTATACGGGCGGCCGGCAACAGACAGGGCCTTCACTAGGTGCATTTATGGATGACACGACTATAATCACGGGCAGTGAGGAATCTGCAAGCACGATTCTTAAAAGATTGAATGAGGTGGTCCAATGGAGCGGTATGCAATTCAAACCGCAGAAGTCGAGGAGTCTGTCAATCCTTAAGGGTATGGTGGCGGCGATCAGTTTTACGGTGGCAAGGAATCGGATCCCCACTGTTCTAGAGGAACCGGTGAAGAGCCTTGGTCGCGTTTACGATTCAAAGTTATGTGATAGAGCGGAGGTCCGGCGAATACACGAGTTACTGGCTACAGGCCTGCTTGCGATCGATCGTAGCAGGCTGAGCGGAAAGTTCAACGTCTGGTGTCTCCAATTTATGTTGATTCCAAAGCTCCTCTGGCCGCTGCTCGTCTACAAAGTGACGATGACTGCAGTGGAGACAATGGAGCGCATTGTCTGTAAAAATATGGGACGCTCTGCCCATATGCCCGATGCGCCTAAAGGCGTGAAAAGGGAACTTTACTTTTACTTTACATGAGGAAGTGGTTGGGAGCACCGCCTTGTCTGACCGATGTTTTTCTTCGTCCAAATTTATCAAGCATGCACACATGTATAATTGTGTTTTCCGCTTGCGCTATATAACACCTGCCTCTTGTTAGTTTGTGACACTTAGCTGTAACTACTGCCTCATGCAGGAGCTGCATCTTGTCTGCAGCTATTCTGAGATATGGCTTTGCTTACAGAACTTTGAGCCTATCTGCAAAGTCAGTGGTGTAGGTATATATCGCATACAAACTACAGGGGTATCTCTTGTAGAGGCTTATAATTACCGGCATGGCTTCATTTTTGTATGCGTTGAAGGTATTGGAAATAACAGGAGGTACCACAAGTTTCACAAAATTGTCTTCAAAGGCTCAGATGGCTATGAAAACTTGGAAGACAGAGGACAGAAGAGTACGCTAGGACATTCTCTATGGCGAGCGGCAAAAAGGTAGAAGAGGTTGAGGTCGGCGTCTAATCCGTTTCAGAGATGTGATCAAGCGGTACATGAATGATCATTATTGAGAAGGATTTGCGGGAATAGGTTGTCATGGAACGTGTTGTGTGGAGGAGAAACTAGAAAGGAAATGTTAAACAAACAAATGATTAGAAACATATGAAGAGATGAGAGCACGAGAAGCAGTACATTAAATTCATGCAAAAGAAAAACGAAAAGGTCCTGAACTACGATGCTCTAATTTGGGAGAGTTTTCTTAAAACATGCGGGCATTTGGCAGTCACACTCGCCGTCGCCATGGGATGTCACTCTCGGTCATACAGTAGTTATAACTCTATATTACACCATAATCTGGAAAGAAAGGTAGATTCCAACCAAAAGAGTCCTTTTTGTAAGGGGAAGGGGTGGGGGAGGGTAAAAGGGATAAATCTGTTCCTTTATTTCTTGTCTACCAATCAACAGTTCGCAAAATGTCACCCTAAAGCTGTCGCTTAAATTATTGCAAGGACCAGATTGTCTCAAAGATGACGACCAGTTGGCATGTCCCCTCCAGCTGTAGACCCCTCACAGTTTTTTATTGAAGAAGCTATACAGGGAACACCAAGCCCAAAGTCACCTACATTATTGCGCTCTTCTGTTCCATTTCTATGATCTAAACAACAAACATTTTCCTCATCCAAGTGTTCTCTGTGTGATAAATCTGCTGATGGAACCTCACTCTCCTCTGAAGCATCAGTAAAAGCAAATGGAGTAGTATCCCTATCACAGAACAGGGTCTCTTGTTCATGGTGTGGGTCTGTCTGTGTTAACACATCTCGAAACTCAAACTTAAACTCAGAATTCTCATTCCTGGTATTACCAAATGTGTGCGGGCTGTGACAAGGACACTCGTGTAAATGAGGTATTTTACGAAAGAATATTGGACGATCCGGTACCACCGGTGATCCTATCTTCATTGACTCATCCATGCTGACAACATCTAACAGTGTATCGTGTGTGGCAAAAACACTGGCTGGGTGCTGGTAGTCACAACTGCTGTGGTTCTCATTTTTCTTTAATTTCTCATACTCTGCTTCAAATGCATCGCCAACGACAGTGCTTCCCCTCTCACGTAACAATCTTGTGGCCCGTAAAGCGGCAATGTACATGCTTCTATTGATGCACAGATACTGAACATCGGTCAGTGCACGCACAGAGAAGTCAGGTATGTAGTCCTTATTTTTGCCATCAGGGTACAATGCTAGTTTTCTTGAACCTGTTTGACAAGTAATTGTATTATTATCTTAATGCAAACGTCACGGGTTTCTTTTACACTAGTGGTGCATCGGGCATATGATGCTAGACCCATATTTGTATAAATAATCGGCATCTGATGGTTGATTTGGTCAACCCTAAGATGACTGCATTTACTCACCAGGAGATTGCCTGTACCCATTTTAGGCTGAGTCAACCTAGGAGCCAAGCTCAGTTCTGAAACACATCTGACTCGATTCGATTTTGATTCGAACCCACGACTTTCGGGCAGGCATATGAGTATGTAGCCACTACACTACCATGGCTAGCACTATCTGGGTTTACCATGACACAATACACATCTGTCAACATTGTTCTATCTGAACACTACAGAATAATCTGGACTGCAGAATGGCACATCAATAGTGACAATATTCTCTTCACATACAAGCTCGCACTCAACACGGCGTCCAAACAAGGATTCACAAATTTGACTTCTTTCAGTGCAGATAAAGACAATCAATAGTTACAGTGCGTTATCTCATGATACAAAGAAAAAACTGGGTAGAAAGCAGATGAAGTACATATATTCACAAAGATAGAATAAGAATAGAGGCAACAAAATGCAGGAAAAGTATGCGTATTGTGAGATAACTTTACTAATGAATAACTAGAGGGCAAACTCCAGGGTAAAAAGAATACGTGGACATAAAAAACAAATAGCAAAACAAACAAACAATACACATATGAAGAGACACAGAAGTCAGTGCTCTTACTCTGAGCAGAAAGGATGTGCTGATAACAAGGACAACAAGATCTTGGCACTGACAAGGAAACAACCAATCTGGACTAATTTTGGGGCCGTAGAACATCAACATGCCACTAACATTTTTACTGGCTCTCGTTTAGAAGATTCCGAGATTGCCATGTAAAAAAACTACTCAACCTGCATATAGTACCAATGTTAGGATTTTTGAAATGCCCTATTTTCACATGCAGAATGCAACATACTGAGGGAATTGCATCACCGAAACATACACATCAATTAAGGAAGTATTGTTAACCAAAAAGAATGCAATCATTAGTTAAAAAGCTCTGGAAGTGTGAAAAATTAATTTCGTGCATGCAGCTTCAATCCACATGGTGAAGTACTTCCCGTTCGCGAACATTCGAAAGACATTTCCAGTATAGAGTTTGTCATTTAGATTATTGTCTCTATTTCTTATACTATCTTTATGAATCTCTGTACTTCATCTGCTTTCTGCCCAGTTTTTTCTTTACATCTTGTGATAACATACCATACATATTTGACGTTTTTTCCCCCCATTTCATGAGAGAAGAATCGATAACAGCTACTCCGTGGCCTTCATAATCTTATGATGATACCATTTATCGGCCTTGGTGCCTCATCTGCACCACACATTCTTACCCCAGAAGAAGTGACCGATCATGTTCGCTATATGGAACTGTCCAATGTGAAGTTACTTGGATCAAAACTTAACTTCTCGTCAAAGAAAATGTAAGAGTAACTTTTGTTTGCATTCGTCATGGTCGGTTAGAGCATTACTTTACAAAGAAACTGACCTTGTATTTTGCTTCGATGTAGACAGTCTGACTAATGCTCCTAAAACAAACATGACCCACAAGAATGACGACTATTTATAGGCTCACAGAAATTAAGTCTAAAGGCGGTGTTTTGCCAAATGAAGAGCAATATTTATTTACTCGTTTTAGACGCTGTATACATGAGAGAAACACATGCCAACCTGAAACAGATGTTAAACTGTATTTAATACAGGAAATATCACCAGCATCTCTGTCTTGAAGGTGGTAGCTCTGTTGGTGGGTCTGTAGTTGGGATATACTAGATGTTTTTTTTTTTTTATGTGAAGAGACAGCTGAGCAAAGACTTTGCATTACGTGAGCAGAGATTGGTCCTTGAGGACATCTCGGACAGTTGGAGATAAGAACGTGCAACACCTAGAAGTAACAGAAACCCAACAACAACAAATCCTGCCAAACTCGATTTAATAAAAACTTTTTTTAAAAGCAATTGATCAGACTGGATCAGCTTTCGAGAACTTAGCTGATACATTTCCTCGAGTCAGTGCAACCAAAAATAAAGAGATTTTATGTAGGTCCGCAGATCTCGAGCTCTTCGTGGACAAAAAAAAGAACTTATCTGCTTCACAGCTTTCCGAAAAGAGAAAAGAGCTTGGGGTGCGTTTCGTCTGGTGGCAAGTACATTTCTTTGGAAATTCAGTGTATCCAATTTTTTTTTTTTTAAGTGCCGTTGGAACTACATCGGCTATGCACTCAGAATGGATAAGACAAGACTTCGACCTCAAGCCCTCATAAGGACACCGGCAGGGAAAAGTAAACGGGGAAGACCATGAGAGATATACGTAGAACTATCATCAGGGAAGGCTCAACTATGGGCCTAACAAATATCCGAGACCTAAGCAGGTGGCAACGAACCGCCATACATGGAGAGCTATGACCTCTGCATTAGTCGCAATCCTAGACCCAAGAGGAAAGACTAAAACTAACTGGTATAACAAATACTCAGACGCAGATGGGCCAAAGTAGACATATATGTACAAATGGTAGGGCAGTGTTCATTAATGTACCATACCTTTTCACTCACGTATTGTTGGTGAAAATCGCATCCATGCCCAAAACATCCAGCATGACAACTGTGTTTATAAACTTCCATCGACATAATCATTTTTTTGTGAAACAATTTAGGTCATGACAATTCCAGATGCCATGATGATGTGTCCCGTGCCGTCCGGTGACTTTGACTACTAACTGACATTGGCATAAAGTCAACAGAAACACAGGACAGGCTTGGGGCAATCCGGCAACAATTTGAAAGTCTTCCTACACTCATCACTCATGATTTTACCACAAAAACACACTAACAGTGGATAGATAATTCATTTATCTTTTGCAAACAATTCGAATGGTGAAAATTCTAGCCATCGTTTGATAATTTCACAATCTGAACTGCTTGTGCTTAACACCCTCCCCAAGTTCCTAACTTAGCTCAGCTACAGAAAGACCCGCTGGACATAAATAAAATTACTCTCAGTGTCATTACTGGAGCAGACATTTGCTGTTTCAGAAAGATCAACTTAGCTGCGCGTGACCACACTTATAAATGGATGACGCAACTAATTGACTAAAATATAAAAACTGCATAGATTTAGACTTTAGTAGTCGACTGTTGCACGAAAACCCCTTTGTATTAAAAACAGACCATTTCAAGACAATCGTACAAAGATACTCACTGTTGATACATTCCACTCCAAAATAACTGAAGGGTCCGGTCTCAAATACCATACTTTCACCTCCTATTTCTACTTCAACTGTACCTAAATGAGACATCTTGGAATTAGTGCATTCACATGTTTCACTTTTACAGATTATGATTTTCTAGTCAGGTTGTCTTTGCACACTTACAACTACATAATCATTTCAGCCTCATACTGTAAACCATACGAGTCAGCAGTTATGAGAATTCAAATGTGTGCATATTCAACCTGCAAGATAGAATCTAGCCCCAGATTATATGTACATACAAACTTAAAAACACACCCAACACACTAATGCATGCCGGCGCACTCTCTCTCTCTCTCTCTCTCTCTCTCTCTCTCTCTCTCTCTCTCTCTCTCTCTCTCTCTCTCTCTCTCACGCACACGCACACACACACTCACACACACAATTAAGTCCGGTCTTTAAATAATGTAACTGATTTGATTATGATCAAAACAAAACCCGCGTCCATGAAGCAAGGCAGGTCACCCAAACAGGCACCACTCGTCTAAGATCTGACACAGCTTTAACGCTGTCCGGTCAACAAACAAAATTCCTGTGTTTGTTCTGGGGCTTCATGGGGAAGGGAGGGGGGGGGGGGCAAACCCACTGTCCCTAACAAGCATGTCGTACAAGGCGACTAATTATGGAGTTTCCTTCGAAGTCAAAGTGCATCTTCCTGAGATAAAAGAAACCAACAATCTGCATGCATGCAAATAAGCCACATTTGTGGATGTGCATACACACGCCAAGTTCTGGAACAAACTCTAGAAATAGACCAGCAACCACACTTCCCGCTAGAGTTTAAAGCCACTGAAGGCTAAGAAGAAGGAGAAAGAGCAGACAACAAGTAATACACCATTTTGTTTAGCAAGTGGAAGTTGGAAGGTTACGAACGCAGCATAGAGCAAGCAGTAAACTTTTTAAGTTATATTTTTAACATACACACTTAAGCCCGGTCTTTGAATAATGTAACTGTTTTTATTATGACCAAAACAAAACCACCGTCCATGAAGCAAGGCAGGTCACCCAAACAAGCACCACTCGTCTAAGAGTCAACAGTCTCTTGAGACTGCTGAATTACTGAGACAAGTTTTTACGAATCAGTATTTTATCAATTCAACATCACACTCATCTGCCATTAAGCAATCTACCGACATGTATTCGTTCTCTAACTTTTTGCAGTGAGTTTATTTTTACGAAGGGAGCCGCTGTGGTGTAGTGGTTAGGGCTCGCATGCGGATTAGAAGATCGTGGGTTCGGGTCCTAAAAGGGGCGGATTAAAAAAAATGACCGAGGTCTGAGTCGGTATGAGGTAAAGTCATTGACTAACTGTTTACCAGTTAAACACTAATCACATAAACTTTGTCTTCAATGAAGCAGTCTAAAAAGGACTTTTTCGAGTTTAAACCAAAATTAAATGTTCACTTTTTGTTCCATGTTGCATTTGTAACAAAGCAGTTCTCACTAGCTGAATACATTTCTGGGTTATTTGTCGCCCGCCTGTCGATCAAGTAGCATTGCTGTCTGACCAAAATCATAAGTCAGTTATGCTTGCTTGGATAACAGGTTTTGCTTCATGGGTGGCTCTTTGTATTAGCCATAAGAAATAAAATCAGTCTCAATATGTAATAGCAAGACTGTGTGTGTATTTGTCTGTTTATGTGTATATGTGTGAAAAGTAGAACCTCCAAAGATGTTTCATCAAGTAGATTTACGAATTCTGGTAGCTTTTGTTCTTATCCCGGCTAACCCCTCGATATCGTCTGCAAACCTTAAGCTGTTTCGTCATCTTATGCAAACATGTCCTTGATTTTCTTCTAAGACGTTGGTCATAATTTCCTTTCTAAGAAGATATTAAACAGTGTAGAAGAGTAGAAGCAGCCCTGTCGGACTCCTGCTGTTGTTCGGAACCAGCTCCCTATTTGCCCGTAGAGCGTGTCAGCAATGCTGACTTTGGCATCAAGCTGTTATATACTGTGGTATGAGGGATTTACGCAATTTGTTGGGGTTTATCGTAACGCAGACTGCGGCATGCCTTTCTCTATCAACGCCCTTTTAAAAATCAACAGACACATGGTAACAGATGCTTTTGATGCTGGGGGAACGGCTCTCACAAATATGCACAGATGAAAAATTTTACTCAACCGTGCTTCTTTTATAACTGAAACGAATATCAACACCCCTCCCCAACACTCCTCTTCCTCCAAAGAGTTTCTCCGCTATATTCCCTTCTGCTTGCGGCTTCAGTCTGTATATCAGTATCTGAAGAATGTCTTTTTCTAGGGGTGAGTGACAAGGCTTGTGGACAACTCTGACATTTTTTGTAACTTCCACATGCGTGCGCCCATGTTGTGCATGAGTGTGTGCATGAGTGTGTGTGTGTGTGTAGTCGTGTGGTGTGTATGTGTGTGAGAAGAGAAGAGAGTGTGGATGATAATAGGAATAATGTGTGATTTGGTTCAATGAGATGGCCATCTACCAGTCTCATAATTTATTACAGATTTCTGTGAGGATGTCAATACGCCCCTTCCTCCGGCCCGCCCCCCCCCCCCTACCCCTCCTTTTCCGGTGTTATCACTGTCTGCAGTAGGTACCGAAAAATGAAAAAAAAAACTGTCTGCGAGTACCATCCCTCGGAAAATTAATCAAAGCAATGTAAAATAAACAAAAAAAAAAAAGAAAAATAAAAAAAAAAAGTAAAAAAAAAAAAAATAATGTTCTCACTAAAACTGTGAAAAACAAAAAATAAACAAAAAAACTAAAAATAAAAAAAAAAAAAAAAAAAAAAACACAACCGGAAAAAAAAAAAACTGTCTGTGAGTAGGTGAGAATTACTCTTCGGAAAACAAAAAAACAAAAAAAAAACAAAAAAACAAAAAATGTTATGCAAAATAAAGTAAATGAACAAATACAAAAAAAATGTCAAAAAAATAAATTAAAAAAATTAGCCGTCCAGGATGTTAACATTGTCTGTAAGGTAGAAAAACAAAAATAAATAAAATTTACAAAAAAAAAAAAGCATGTTACTCTCCGGAAAAAAATTAAAAAAAAAAAAAAAAAAAAAAAAGAAAAAAACAAAAACAAAAAAAACAAAAAAAAAAAAAAAAATGTCAATTAAAAACTGCGACAAAAATTTAAAATAAAAAAAAAAAAAAGCAAAAAAAAAAAAATCAAAATAAAAAATAAATAAAATTGTCAACAAAACAATCTAAAAAAATAAAAGTACCCTCATAAATGTCATTAAAAAATGAGTAAAATATAAAAAAAAAAATAAAAAAAAAAAGAAAACAAAAAAAAAAAAAACCCAAAAAGACCACCCATCAAAAAAACTACTGACCCAAACAAGGGGACAAAAAAAGAACATAAAAAAAAACCAAACACAAAAAAGAAAAATGTAATAAAATTAAAAAAAAAAAAAAAAGACAAAACACAAAAAAACAAAAAAAAAAATGAAAAAAGAAATAAGAAAGAGGGAAAGAAAAAAAAAAATAAACAAGAAAGAATAAAAAAAAAAAAAAATATTCATTACTGGGCTTAAGTAGGTTTAAAATCCGGATGTCCCCTTACCCGCCCGTTTAAATTGGTTACCCTCCGGGTTTTTATCCCCCCCCTTTTCCGTGAGTAGGTTAAATCCCGGGTAAAGAATTTTGTTTCCCAAATTTTTTTTGTTGTACAAAGGGGAAAAAACAAAAAGTAAATCACTTTTGGGTTTTTGTTAAGATTCAACTTTAATTTCTGGAATTGGGAAAGGGGGAAGAGTCAAAAAAAACACTTGGGGAAGAAAGAAAAAATTTTTTTCTTAAAATTTTATTTTTCATTATAAAAAAAAAAAAATTTCAAAAAACATAATGTCCACAGTTAATACGACCGGGAAATTTAAAATCGACAACCAAAAGAATTTTAAAAAGCCACAGATTTTGGAAAAATTTTTAAGTTCAAAAAAAAAAAAATTTCCCCCCCAAGGGGGGACCCGCCCGAAAAAAAGAAGTCAAAAAAAGATTCGCTTTAGCAAAAAC